>JANHAO010022252.1:0-12253 GCA_026873985.1 Saraca asoca
TACTAGGGTTTCAAATAGATATCTTGAAATCTAACTATAGGATTGCTATAAAATAAATTTTATGATTTAAGAATACTCACCAGCCTTCAAAGTGCCGATAAGAAGCTCCACCAGAGCTGGAAGGTTACCGGCGGGTTCGAATACGCAGTTGACCGAACCAGCCCAAACAAGGATGAAGGACACCAGAGATGGATGAAGAGTTCAGCACACTTAAACAATGCTGGACCAAGAGGACTACTCACCAGAAAGCTAAAGCACACCAGGGAGGAAGATGGCTTCACTGGGTTGGCATTTGGAAAAGAAGTAGAAGTGCTGAGCTGCTAGCACACTCTAAGAAAGAGGTGATCAGTATCGGAGAAGAAAAAGACATTGAGAAAATTGCCGGACACCCACCAGAGAAGAGAGACATTGATGAAGAGGATGAAAAGTGCCAGAGTATAGGGAGATTTCAGGAAAGCTCAAGAATGGAGAGAGAAAAAAGCCGGCTTGATATTTTATAGCATAAGGCAAAAGGGAAAATTTACATTTTGACCCAGCAAAAACTTCAATGAAATCCTCCTGCACAAAGGAATAATTTCATTTTAGCCCCAACAAATTGTAGATTTTTCACTTTAGTCCATAGGAAAAATATATTTATTCTATTTTTCTTATTTCCATTTATTTAGTTATTACACCAATTTTCATTTTTCTGATAACGTAACTTTGGACTGTGCAATGCTTTACTAGTAAAATACATTGGTTGTTGCTACCTATTTTGTTTTTCTATTTTTTAATTAATACTGAATTGATTGCTTCTTTGTCTATAGCTAGATAAAGGTATAATAGTTAGGTTCTAGCTTGGTCAATATCGGTGAGGTCGTCAGATAATTTTTTAGCTTAAAAAAAGCTTACTCACATTCTTTGGACATTTAAATTCTCTTGCTTCTTTTAGGATTTGATAGAATGGTAGGCATTTGTCTGCCAATTGGATGGGATCATTTTTGGTGTATGTTTACAAGTGTTATCATATTTTCTAAAAAGAAAAGAAAGAAGATTCATTATCCACCTAAACATGAAGTGAAATAGAGTAGCAATCTGACTGTTTAACCTCTAAACTTCCCTTAGATTGGTTAGGTTCTTAATGTGTAGGATGGTTTGGCATTTAGTTGGGTTGGCCACTATTCATCTTATGATAATCATAAATTCCAAGAACTTTCTTGTCGTGACCCTAAAAGTGCACTTATTGGAATTGATTCTCATATTATTTTGTTTCATCACCTGGAATATTTCTTCCAAATCATTAAGATGATCAAGAAGTCTGGTAATATGTCAACAATGTAGATCTCAAGAATTTTATCAATCTGATCTTTAAAAACTTTATTCATCATTCTTTGATATGTGACACCAACATTCTATAAGCCAAATAGCATGACTTTATAATAGTAAACACCTTAATCTGTGATGAATGTTATTTTCTCTTAACCCATTAGCCACATGAGGATTTGATCGTACCTAGAAAAGGCATTGTGGAAACTAAAAATGATGAATCCCAATGCTTTATCAGCAAGCTTATTAATGCAAGGTAGGGGATATGAGTCCTTTGGACAAGCTTTATTTAGATCGGTAAAATCCATACACATCCTATAACTGCCATTAGATTTTTTTTAACCATAACAACATTTGATAGCCAAGTGATATGTGAGACTTCTTGGATAAAGTTTGCCTTTATTAGTTTGCCTACTTCTATCTTAATTGCATCTGATCACTCAAGGCCATGTTTTCCCTTCTTCTATTATACTAGTGTCATTAATGGATCTATTGCCAATTTGTGGCAAGCTATCTCTAGGTTGATTCCCAACATGTCTGCTACTCTATGCAAATACTTCCACATTTTATTTCAACAGTTCAATCAATCTAGATTTGAAACCTGCGAGTAAATTTATCCCAATTTTGACACATCTATCATCATCTAGCTTAAATACTTTTATCTTTTCCAACTTTGATTTAGGCTTCTAGTTTCTTTTGACTCCGCTTACTCAGGGGCTTAATCAACTTTAATGAGATCATCTTAAAATTATTAATCTTCAACTTGCCTTTGCCCAATATATGTATATTGTTTTAGCTATTTTCTTCTTTTTGTGATGTCCAATAGTTTTCTAGATTTTTCATTGTTCCTAATGATTGCCTTGCTTCCAAACTTGTCATGCAACATTTTCTTGTAGTGACCTAGCTTGCTCTTACTTGACACACTCCATTCTTAGTCGAGAACTTTATGAACAAAAGTGGAGTTGATATTATAGCTTGACTTAATTTAAGGAGGGTTTTTCCCAATATGGCATTATATGTGGTATTAGGAGCTTCAACGGTAAGAAATTCAACATTTGTATTTACTAGATTAGGCTAAAATATGCCTAAAGAAACTCTCAACTTGACCAAGCACAAGACTGCTACGTGTTTTGTCACGCCTCGATCAATGGAATGTGACCGGCATAGGAGGTAACCATGAGGAAACCCCTCTATCAGGAAACTTCCTGCAAGCCTTACCATGCAAAAATGACACACAATTAAACCAATACACATCTACAAATGCATATATCCATTTTAATGAAAATTTGGCAGAACTTCCTTTATTTTTCGGATATCCGGGCATAAGGGCTATATACACAAAAAGGGCTACATGCCCATCACACCCTGTATAATAATATAATAATATATAATGGCCCAGACTATATAATTTACATCCTACTGGACATTTAGTAATCATACACAATATATGGATATACAACCCTATTAACTGCCAGACTTTACACCACAGTTATACCTTAAATCTCCACTGGGTGATCCACTTGGTCAGTGAGCAGATCTTGGGTCAGGTTGGCATAGGGGAAATAATAGGAATACCCTGTGGCTCTAAAAAATATGGAAATGAAGGAGTGAGTTTCATAGAAACTCAGTGAGTAAACAATCTCATGATCATCTAAAAATCTCATTTAAAAATCATGCTCGATAGTATATATATATATATATAGCCGTAAAGATATGCTTACCTATTCAACAGATATAATCTCAGTATAGCATTGGAAACTCTTATCCATCAAGAAAGTTAAACCATTGAAATATAGTATTTGATAAAATGAAATAAAAAACAATGCATGATACTATAGAAAATATCCATCTCAACGTAAACATAAGAAAATATTCAACAAAGCTTTTAAAAATATATATATCACTACTCAAGTAGTAAAACATTCAACTGAAATCCCAAAGAACAATTCTAAGAGGCAACCATAATATCATGATCATCATAATCCGCTAAACCCACCAATCACTCTAAGTAAATATTCATATATTCTACCACAATCACACCAAGTAAATATCGTGTCACAAGTGCACTTGAGACTTACCAATAAATTTTTTAATAGATCTAATATCTCAAATCAATATTCTAAATATATCACGTAGTATGAAATTCATTATTTGGGTAAACAACATTTTTTTAACATACATAAAGTTGTATGCATTTCCATATCCATTCATTGAATAGAAAAGTAAGATCATCAATTTCAATAATATGAAGCAAAATAAAAATGCATAATTTTAGCATAGCAAACCATTTCATATACACATACAACATGCAAATATACTTTCGAAACCACTTCAACATATAGGAAAATCCCATTATTTAAAGGGATTTATAACATTTTATACAAAAAAATTATTTTATGTTTACACATAGGATTATTAAATTAGGAGGATTGTCCACTCACCTTAGACACCCTTGGGAGCTAGGTTAGCTAACTTGCGATTTTCACCTGAAGCTCCAAAAATCCGATGTTAGTGTGCTTAGTTCATCAATAAGAATTTATCTGGAGCAAATCCATAAGAAAATTTCCATCTTTCTTTAACTTTGCACAATGAGGATCTTAACTAACCTATCTTGAAAACTTGCTATAAGATTACTATAAAATAAATCTTTTATTCTAGAATTACTTACCACCTTTCAAAGTACAAGTGGGAAACTTGGTTGGAGCTGGATCGCCATTGGTGACCTTATTTGGTCGTTGACCAAATAGTGCCAAACAGGGGATGGAGATGTACATGCTGATGAGCTGTTGTAGGTTGAGCTGGAGCAAAAGGGAGAGGAGATGTCCAACCGAAACTTTATCGATCAGTGACGAGCTAAGGAGAAAAGGATCGGCTAGTGAACGAATATGCAACAGCACACGGGAGCTTTGGCTCCAAGCAGCAAGCTGTCAGGGACGTCAAAAAAGGGGAGAGGAAATGATCGAAGTAGACAAAGGAGAGCAACGGCAGTTAAGTGCTTGGACGGTAAAGAGAAAACTAAAGAGCAACTGCTGGTTGGAAGACGAAGAAAAGCTTCGAGAAAAGTAGAGAGTGATCACGCTGGAAGGAAGTTTTGGGAAAGATAGAAGCCAGCTAAGAAAATTAAATACAAAAAAAGAAATGGGGAAATTTGCAGTTTGACCCTATGACTTTCCACCAACTTCAATAAGGCCCTCCTAAAAAATAAGAAATTATGTTCTGACTCCAACGAAAAATATCAAAATTTTACTTCAGTCCCTCAATAACTTTTTTTTTTTTAGGTATTACATGTTTCCCTAAGAATCCTACAAATATCTATAATATGGTGTTAGACTCACAATTGGTATATGCAGTGCTCTTGTAGTGTGAGCATATAAGATATCTATGTTCATTGACCAATATTCTTTTGACTGCATGATTATATATTATTGGGGTCACCATTGGGTCATCATGATCATGGTCAAATCTGTTTAGATAGTCTACTTCTGAAAATGAAATGACTGGATTCGGATCTCTTTTTGGGCTTTTTCCTTCTATTTCTGTTATGGCCCTTAGATGCTGTTTTTTAGCGCTTTTAGAAGATTCTCTCCTAGCAAATCCTCTAGCTATAGTTTGTACAACCCCTATTATTTCTTGTTGTTTCTCTATTTCTTGATTTTTTTTTTCTTCTATTGTTTCTATGTTGAATGTGCTCTAGTCCTTAGTTGCTCTTTTCGATCATTAAATGGTTGATACGGGCCATTTTTTATTTGACCCATCATTCTTCTAATCTTGTTGTAACTCTCCTTTTCTTTTCAGTCCCTCAATTTCATTTTTAAAGCTTACATAATCCTTAGTGTTGTGACTCCAAACGATGATGGAAGTTGCAATACTTGCTAACTTCAAGTGGTGCAGGTTTATGATTCTTTGTTTGCAGCAACTTCATTAACTCCATTGTTTTTACGTCATCCATAATTTTTCTAATAGAGGTGTTAAGTGGTGTATAGTCATTAAACCGAGCTTTTGGTACAAGCTTATCTTGCTAATCATTTTTGTCATTTTTTAGAGGGTCATCATTCCCTTTTTCCACCTACCTTTTTGCTTGCTCTACCTCTTTAGCATTAATGAATTTCGTTGATCGAGTCAATAATTTGGTAAGGCTCTCCACTAGTTTTTTAGCCAAGAATTTAGAAAAGTCTCCCAATCGCAACCCTACGAGGATTGAGTGGATAGCCACTATTTCTTAGAGATCGTTGATTTCAAGGGCTGTTTGATTAAATCTTCCAAGATACTCTTTTAAGGGATTCAATTTTATTCTGTTTAATGGACATCAAGGAAGCATTCTTTTTTTATGTGTTCGAGAAGTTGCAAAATGCATTGAAACCGATTGGCCAGATCTTAGAATTTGGCTGCTAAGTTGGGTTTCAAGCTTATGAACCATTGGAGTTCTATCTTTTTTAATGTTGTTGAGAAAGTCTGACACATAATTATATCTGGTGTACCAAATAGTAGTATGGCCACATAGAAGGGTTTTATATGTTCTTGTAGATCTGTGGCACCATCATACAACTCCAAATTTGTTCGCCATTGGCAAGATCATTGTGGTTATTATTGTAATGCCATTGAAGTTCCCGACGCATCCTTTCGAACTCAGTTCGTAGTTGGCAATTCTCGCCTTACCATTGTTGCTTTTCATGGTATCTATGCTAGTTATGGTGATGAATGTTTCTATTAATTTGACGGTGCACAAATTGTTGCGTTGTTAGTGTTTTGCCTATATCTCCGGCCTCAAATTGTTGATGTTGATCCTGATGCATCTTTGCATTGTACAATATCTTGTAAGAAGATAGCTGTTTCATGGTAGTCATGCGAAAATTAAGATTGTGATAGACAAAATACTATTGAAGTTTTACTCTCCATACTTCCAACATTTTCACAATAAAGCTTTACGGATTACTATTAAAATGACGACGTAATTATTAACTATTAAACATGGAGAGTTGTAATTGTACAAGGAAAAATCTTGAAATTTTGTTAACTTGTACAATAAATTGGTATGAAATTTTGCTCAAGAAGCACGATAGCAATAATACAAGCAATGATATTAGTAGATTGCTATCACGAAGGAGGATCTGTCGAAAGATTTTTTTTTTCAAGGAATGTTTCCAAGAATATCATATTGGCTTTCATCGACAAAAGTAAATCGTTAAACTAACATAATAATAATGTTTTCAACTTTCTAAAAAAGATTCATAAAAAAGAGAGAGATTTAAACTGAAAAACTTGCAAATATTCATCAAAGAAAGTATGTAAACAAAAGATGATTATGTTATTATAATCGCAGAATATAAAATCACATACAGCGTAGGTGGTGAACTCCTTTATTCAGTCCCCGTGTGCTGCCATAGCTATCCTGCTACAAGGATCATAGCGGTAGAACTGTCATGACCTTTCCGATATCAAAATTAACAACTATTAATTTATTTATGGATGGCGAATTACTCTACTTATCACGCAAGTACCATGTATATGCTGATTTTTTATTCATTACCGTACTTAATTAATTGTTTTATATGATTATTTGAGTTTTTTTTATACTTTTTAAATAAGTATCATAATAATAATTTATCATGTCATTTTTTACACATAATTTCGATATATAATTAATAAAAATTAAATTAGATATATAAAATTTTAATTAAAAACATAAAAATGAGTTCAAAATTATGTGTAAAAATTATATATTAAACCAACATATAATAATATTATGATTTAATGAAAAAAACATTTAAATAAAATGATTAATTAAGTGAACAATAGGTGTTAATTCTAATTTTATATAATTCAAGATTTTAATTCTAAATTTTTAAAGTTACTAAGATAAAATCCAAGCACAAAAATTTAAAAGGCTTTTTTTTTTGTTGCATTTTTCCATAAAAATTAATTGGTTTTAAGAATTTAAAAGCAAATTTATGGATTTACATTTCATGTAATTGTGTTTACAGTCAAAATGCTTCTATATGTCTCATTTTTTACATTGTAATATTTTTATTGCATTTACAATATATATATATATATATATATGCTTGTTTGCATAGAGTATAACTACAATTATAGAGAGGCATAATCCAAAGTAATCATTAATCGCAAGAGCATTGATCCAAATCAATCGACCAAAACCAGTTGAAAAAATGACTATCATGAAACAAGATCAAACCCAAAACCGATCAATTCATAACATTCGGTCGATTGGTTTGAGCATAAAAGTTGGCTCAACAAAGGACTTAGTGGGGTAATCGTCTAACTGACACATGACAAAAAGCGTGATTTAAGCATGCATAAACAATATAACTATAGCAACGCTTAATGAGAATCTCATTGATGCTATCATTAAGATGAAGACACATAGTCGCATATTATTAGTCTGAAAGCACAACAATTGGCACGGTTGATGTCTATATATACCAGTAAATATCTTATCTTTAGATCATCTTCACTATAGTTATTGATTTGCTTGTACACTAACTGCACTCAACATACCACTTCCACCGTATGCTATAAATTTTATTATACTTGTAAATCATTTCCCAACCATTTGTAAATCATTTCCCAACCATTCCTCACTATTAATGAGTGCCATTCGAAAGGAGTTTGATAGAAAATACAAATTTTAATTTTTATTTAATAAAAGAAAAAAGTAATACTTCTCAGTGCAAGCTGCATACAAGCTTTACTACTGACCCACCTAAAACCCTAGTTCCATGCTACTTGTATCGAACTACGTATCCATATTCCATATATAACTCATCCATATATAGCCATATATGAAGAAAATATATATAATGCACCATCCTGCAGGCTGTACACATACACAATGTATTGTAGGAATATCCTGCACCGAGCAATAAATGAGGGGATTTTTTAATAATTGTACCAAAATAATATGTCCTAGTTATTACGAGAGCACCCCTTTCAATTTTTATAAAACATTGTAAATGAAGTTGAAATGACTATGGTTAATTATTTTCCAAGTAATCTATCACATGTATTGGTGCATTTGTTTTAGCAAGTGTTAGAATACCTTATATAATATTCAAAATGTATTTATAGATTAGAAATTTTTATAATTCTCTAAAGATCATTCACACATATTGCATTGATTAAACAAAAGATTTAGATATATCTTATGTGAATCAGAAAAAATTTCAACTGGAGAAATTTCATAAATTTTTATTGTATTGTACTCCTATTAGCCATGAATTTATCAAAAGTATCCTTTACATTTTATTACATTAGACTTCACAAATACAAAGTCCTCTAAAACTCACACTCACACCTCCACCTTTTTCAATATTGGTTTTTTTTTTTAAGGTAGAAAAGGAATGAAAAAATTTATGTTATAGTTCGCCCATAATCTCATCCTTTTATAATAAAAGAGAGTGATTTACAAAATCTCTTAATATGATAGATTCAAAGTTTTAATATTAAATAGATTTATGATTACTTAATTAAGTAATCATCTACTCAATACATGAATTTATTTAATAATTATTATACATAAATCTATTATTTAGAGTGACTTACAGAGTTTTTTAACATGATAGATTCAAAGTCTTAATATTAAATAGATTCATAATTACTTCATTAAATAATCATCTCATCAATACAATAATCTATTTAATAATTATTATACATAAATCTTTTATTTATTATCTCTTTTACTAATATGTATCTAATACATATAATCTCAATAAATAACTTCATTTATTTATTGGCTTTACAGGACATACAAGTCTTTCAAGAAGTATATAAGAAATTATATTTTGAAACCTTTTCATAAAAAAATAATTATTTCATAAAAATTTTGAAATATTTTTGTGTTGCAAACTTGTCATTGAATTACAAATTTTTATATATTGATTAGACGTAAAATCATTATAAAATTATATCTTCAAAAGCTTAAAAAAAATCTTACAATAAGAAAACCCTTATATTCCTTTTTAACTATGCGTGAGAGAATGGCAAAAATGGAAATTCCAAAGTACACAGGGAAGCCTCTCGTAGGGTTCAAGAAACATCGATCCTAAGCTGAAGACATAAAGTGGCATCAGCTGTTGTATCCAAAATTCTAGCCCTTCATGCATCCAAGCCTTGATAATTTAGAAAAAAAAGCTCAACTAGTTATTTAATAATTTGCAAAGTTTATCTCTTAGATTCGTTCAAATAGTAAGATTTATTATCTCAGTTAGTAATGTTCAGAATTTAAATATTGCTATCAGGAATTTCAAAAAAAATTATAAATAATATTATAAGTTTATAAAAAATTGATACTATACCTCAACCTTAAAATTTAATAATTTGTCTAATTCTTGAACATTTAATTTTTAGAGTAAAACACTTTAACCTCCCCTATTGATGTAATCTTCTATGGAGATATCTATGGATTTATCCCTAATTCAGTAAATTCAACATTAAAATTAAAAGAAAAAATAATGATATTTATGTCACACTCTAGATAGGAAGAAGGAAAGTGATAAGTTATGAAATTAGATGTCACAAAAAGTAATCTCTTTGATAAGTCTTCAAGTTTTACAAGAACCCTAGGAGAGGAAGCTCTCAAAAAGAAATACTCTTCAATTTTTCAATTCATCAAATCTAAATTCTAAAGGAAACAAGCCTTCCCTAATAACCATCACTAAACCATAACGGGTTGTACTAACAAGGCAACAAGCCAAAAAAAAAAAAAAAAAACTAAACAAGTGAGCCAAAATAAAAAGCCTAAATTATTACAAAAAAGTCCAAACACAAAGTTATTCCTATGCAGAGTAAAAAAGGTGGTTTCACTTTAACCTCTATGTTGACCTTTAAAACTATGTAGTTTCACTAAGTTTAAAGCTTGAAATCATTAAACTGGACCTTGGAAATATCTGAGCTTCGGTTTAACCTTATTTGACCCCTTGAAACTTCAATTATGACCTGATAATTGTGGCAAAGTTAATCTGAATAGAAAATACTGGGCAACTTTACAGTATATTTTGAGGCCTTATATGGCAAAATTGGGGGCTCCAATTCCAATACGAAAGTTATAGAACTTTCTCTTAACTTTCCAACCATATAATGATCAACCCGATCTGAAATCTAGAGCTCTATTTATAATCCAAAACCTGAAACAGTGTCAAAACTCAGCATTAAGCAATTAATTCAATTAAGTTTTAAATCATGACCAAATCACAAACCAAGGCCAATTCATTAAATTAAACTTGATTAATATACTAAGAGGCAGAGTATAAGAGGAAATAAATGAAGAAATATTTTACTCATTGAAAAGCCTTTGACGCTCCGTTGAGTTTTCGTGACCTATGGTTTGCTTTAATTACATTGTGCTCCTCTCGACTTTAAAATTATACACAGACTCCCTTAAAAGTCACATAAATCCAGAAGCACTAAATGGCATAGACACCATTCAGTCAGTGGTCAAACCCAATATTTCACCTTATAACCCCTAAAACACTTTAATGAAAGACCTAAAAATTAGCTTGTGCAGTAAAAAATGGAAGACCAATATGTTCCTTCCATTGCTGAAGAGTAGTTGGAGTAGGGAAAAAGAAAAATAATTAAAAGTCATTATTTTTCTCAATTTTTTCTCTTTTTATTTTTGCTTTGTATCTTTTTCTGCCCATTTCAAATCTTCTCCTTTTAGAAATCAATTTCATTAGACAGTGTAAGTAATGAATAGTTGAAGTTTTTGAAAAAAAGATGTAAATGTGGAGAACATAGATTGATTAAAATTTCAAGATCTAAAAAAAAAAAAGATAGGCTTTATTATGGATGTGATAATAGATGTGGTTTTATTGCTTGATGTGCATCAATCGATGATGGCAGGGGCTACTCAAGGGATGAAATGACAGATGACTTTGCAAGGGATCAAATTGAAGATGGGCTTGCTGTAATACAATAATTGAAAAATGAATTAGGCAAATTATCTTCAAAAGTTGACCATCCAGAAATGGCATTAAGCACCATTAGCACTTGTGTTAGTGGATTTTTTTTTTTGGTCTTGTTATTATTATTGTAATTGCAATATTTGTTTTGAGAAGAGTTTGATATGTGTAAAATTAACTACTTTAAGCTTTAAATGCAATTGTTGTCCACTTCTTCATTTTTTTCATTTTGTCCATTAGTTTTTTCACAATTGGCCGAAGCTTTGCTAGCAAAAATTATCAAATTTGCAAAGTAATTTGGAAACCAATTTCTTTGATAAAATTAATTTGTGTAATTTGAATATTTTACAAACTAAATTGTGTAATTACATAAGTTACAACAAATTCATTTGGTAACACTTGTCAAATAAATTGGTAGTTGATCTATTAATCCTATCAATATATTTTGCCAAATAATATGGCTGTGAACTTGTACAATGATATGGTAATAAACCTAATTTGTGGTTGATAACACTAATTAAAAATTTTCAAATAATATGGCAGTGAACTTGTCATATTAATCGAAAAATGGCAAAATAAAAATTATCAAAAATTTTCCAAAATATTATTATTATGAACTTGAAATGCTTTTAATGAAATAACCAATATTGTAAAATTTAGAAACCAAGGCTAATAAAATTTGAGGAAATGGTAGAACAATCTCCATTATCTTCATTAATTCATAGTAAATGGACCAAATATGTCCTTATCAAGCATATTCAAGGCCCTACTACCACTACATCTAATATTAAAGTAACAAAAAATGCCAAAATAGATTAAGTTTCCATGGTGGTTAAGACCATATTACATGTGCCAAAATAAAATAATTTTCTACTTATATTCACTACAAAAAAAATGGATTTTAGCCACCGAAACTGCGACCGAATTTTTTCGGTCTCTAACTGCCACCGATTTGCGACTACATTGCCACTGATTGGGTAAGGGAGAAATTTGAAAAATTTTTGTGGTATAGCGACCGAATCAGAGGCTGA
>JANHAO010022253.1:0-12293 GCA_026873985.1 Saraca asoca
AAATTTAAGACAAATTACAAAAAATACCCAACATGTAGCAAACACACAAGAAAATTTGCAAAAAAAAAAAAAATTAAACAGAGAACCATAGAATCGGAGAATCGAAAAATACAAAAAAAAATATCAAAATCAACTAAAAAATCCTTGTACCTTAATACCAGAACAACTGACGACGACGGACGACCGGTGGGCTGCTGCAAACGATGGACGGGTTGCTGCGCTGCGGACGACGACGACGATGACGGAGCTGCTGCTGCGCGATTCTGCTGTCGTGCGATTCTGCAGAAAATGAATTTGGGAACAATTATAAGAGTTTTATTTCTGTTGGAATTAAAAAAATAATCAAAACGCGCCGTTTAACTTAAGGATATTCTAACGGACATTCCAACTGAATAAGTCCGTTAGAATATTCCAACGGATTATGCAACGGATACATATTTCTGTTGAAATAATTCCAACGGATCATTTGTCCGTGGGTAAATTTGTTGGAGTAATGCAACGGATTTCTGGATCCGTGGTAAAATTCGTTGGCATTTCTGTTGAAATATTTTGTTAGAAAGTCGTGATTTTCTTGTAGTGTATCATCTCATTTGGAGTATTATATAATCTAGGGTTAGCCTCAAATTTAAAGTTGAAGAATGAGCTTAAAATATGTAGTTATCTTTGTGTGTATATCCAATTCTTGCATAATGTAAAATTTATCTCCCAGAGATTAATTTCTAAAGAATTTGTTTGTAAATTTCTTTCGAACATGGATAATCAATTTTTAATTTAAGATTTTTGGTTTATAAAGAAAGTAAATTCTTATAAGATATTGAACTTTCTAAGAAGTAAATTTTTTAATAAACTGTTGAAAAAAAGCTTAAAGTTGATTAATTGACAAGTTCTTATAAGAAATTCTTATTATTTAAGGAAATGATAAATAAATAATTTTCCACAAAATATCAGAAGTAAAACTTTTTAAAAAGTTAAACTTCTTTTATCCTATCAATTAATAATTAATTAAATAATATATACATCTATCATTTTTCAGAAAATTGTCCTTTTCACGTAATTTTCTCTTTTTTACTGTATATACCATTCAAAAGAGATACAAATTAGATAGAAACCAGTTATCCCTGAGCGGAAAATTAAAACGTAAAATAGCATAAGCTAGGAAGTTTTTAACCAAAACATAAATAAAAGAAAGCAAGAGAGAGATGAATTAAAAGCATGGGACATAGAGGTTACCAAGTAATAGCGGTTAAATAGAAGCGTTAAATAACTGGAGAGGCAGACATAAGATATGACTAACCAAAGGGGACGTTTCATGATAACATTGAAAGCTCAGACAATGAAGCACATGCACTGGTCTCCCCTATTTTACGACACACTCAGTCCGACCCTGTCCTTTCTTCTCTCTTTCCTGCTCTCTCAATCTTCATTCCATAATCCATTGCTACCTTCCAATCTTATCTCTTTCTTAAAATTAGTCACAGCCTCTTTTCACCAACTATAAATAACGTACCCATTTAACCTATCTCAAATATCGTATAGCACTTCACTTCAAAGTAAATAAGCACAAGATAATATTACACGCATGGCCAAGCTCAGAATTAGCAGCAACAAGAAGAAGGCCTGTAGCATTGTGAAGCTCAAGATTGCCGTCGGAAAGTTACAAAAGATGAGTCTTTTACTGGGAAGAAAATCAAGTTTGTGTTGTGATGAGTCAGCCTATGTGCCAAAAGATGTTAAAGAAGGACATTTTGCAGTGATTGCTGAGGATGGCGAGGAACCAAAGAGATTTGTGGTTCCTTTGAGTTTTTTGACACACCCTGTATTTTTGAGGCTATTGGAGCAAGCAGCTGAAGAGTATGGTTTTGATCAAGAAGGTACTCTTACCATTCCTTGTAGACCTTGTGAGCTTGAGAAGATACTGGCCGAGCAGTGCCAGGAAGAGGAAGACTCTGAAAGCGGAACAGAAGTAAGCTGGGATTCATGTAAAGCCCTGATTCAAAGCTACTGATCATAAGCTCTTGGTTCACACAAGGGAGTTTACCCGTCTTTATCTTGGACTCTCTCAGTGAGAGGCGATAGAATTATTAAATTCCTATGAATTAGCTTGGTTTCACCTAGATTAGCATGTTCGGACATGCACAGAGAAAAAACTATTGCCAAAATCCAAGAACTCCTTATTATCTTATAAAAAACTATCAAGTTAATTTTCAACCTGTTTTAATCTAATTTAGTTTTCTATTTCGTGAAATTCACTATCTTTTTTCTTTTAACTTGTATACTGTTTTCGATTCTTTTTTTTTTTTTTTCAGTGGAAGCCAGGAAGTGCCAATAAAACAGAGCAATGTATAGATTAAAATTTAAACTAAAAAATGATTATATATATCAATGAACTTAGCAATTTAATGAGAAAAAAAGTTGTATAGACTTAATTTAAAGGAGTTTCTCTTAGATGAGGGTTTATATGGTAAATATGGAATTTGAAGTTAGCAAGTAGGTGTTGATCCAACGTGAATGCACTTTTTGGCCGTTTTTCTTCCCACCAAAATGATTGAAAAGTGCTCAGAGATATTTAGGGCGTGAATGCACTTTTTGGCCGTTTTTCTTCCCACCAAAATGATTGAAAACTGTTCAGAGATATTTAGGGCGTGAACACCAAAATGATAGAAAAGTGCTCAGAGATATTTAGGAGATATTTAGGGCATCTGGCATTGCTTCTTTTGGAATTATTTACGATACGATAGCTACGGTTCATGGAGGGCAGGGGCTCCCACTTGGTTTGGTGATCCCACGTCAACACCGCTTATGCTCTCTCTCTCTCTCTCTCTCTCTCTCTCTCTCTCTATATATATATATATATGTATATATACCCGCGCCCACACACACATACGCTGGCTGTGCATTAAATACTCTACTACAATTCTGTTGTACTTAACCAGATTTTTGTGTGAAGACTCCTTTCAATCGTTCACCTACTTTCTTGTTTATTATGCCACATCTTTAAATTACATTTTTTTTTTGAAAAGATGAATTATATTATTTTTTCTAAGTTGGTGTAATTATATTCTTTTTATTTTTTAAATAAAAAAGATAAATATATATTTAAAACATAAAATTAATATATATTTCTTCAAATAGGAAAAATATAATTATGATTATATTAAATCTTAGAAAAAAAAGGTATAATTTATTCTTTTTAAAGTTTCCCTCCACAAAGTCTCAATTATACCATACTATCATTGATTTTTTTAAGGATAAATTATACTCACGACTTTAAAGTTTAGATTAATTAAATTTACATCTTTTTACTTTAAAAAATATACACTTACCTTCTTTATAATTTTTTTTACAAAAAAAATCGATGATTGTATGTTTAAATAGATAGAGGTAAATATATATAAAAACGAGATATTAGTATATTGTTATAGGTATAATCTGATACTATTTGGCACGACTGGCAAAAGTCCAGCAACTAAGCTCAAGAGGGAGAAGCCCTACCCGTTCACAATCCAGCGTCGAGGTCGCTCAATAGAGGCACCAGATAGCCAACCACGAGCTTAGGATGCGGGATGAGACCAAAGCAACGACCCTCAATTCGCTAGAGATTAACTCCAACTCGCTAGGCGAAGTAGGCCTTCAACCATCTTTCAAAAAGTATGCTTTGGTTAAACTCATGAATGAGACCAACTTACATAACTAGCAGGTCACCCAGTGCGAGTTCAAACCACCAAGCTTGCTACCCTAAGCAAAGGTATAGAACGCCTAAGTCCAATCAGCAGTCAGAGGCACATTCTCTCAACTAACAAGTCAGCCTCCAGAAATCAACAGGAAATGGCCAAACATTTATTACCCGTAGCGGCAGAAAAGATAGTTTTACAACTTGTCAAATTATACTTGTAACTTTCACTACCTCTATAAATAAGAAGAAAAATTATTATAACAAAGAGAGTGAAAAAGTATATGCAGAAACTCTGCCAAAATAGTGAGTGAATATTTGTATTATTATTTTGCTAGTTTGAATAGTGAAACAACCACACAAAAATAAATATAAATCATCGTGGACGTATGGGTCACACTAACTTTAGGTGAATTACATTAAAAAAGCTCCTGTTGTCCATTGTTCTTCCTTTCTCTCTATCTCCTTCTTGTTCATATTTGCGTTCATAACCTACAGTTTGGGGTTTTCATTGAACTTTATAAGTTGATCGAATTTTACCGTCAACATATATATTTCTAGAAATAGAAATGTCTGAGTATAATTAAATCAAAACTTTAAAGAAGACAAGTGTAATTTGTTTTTTTTTTTTAATAATACAAAGATGGAAGATTTGAAGTATTCAACCAGTTATATTTTAAAAAAAAATTACACAGAAACCATACATGATAACTCTTTGAAATATGAAAAATTCTTGATGACATATTCAAACTTTATAAACTATACACTTTTCCTTTTGTTAGTTTTCCTTTAATAAACTTAATGAAACAAGCCATCCATTTATTACATGACAAATTAACATTACACAATACATCATTTATTTATGGAAAAATTGGCTATACAGAAGAAATTAGTATTGATAAATATTTTTCACTTCCAGAGCCGGATTTCCAACTTTTACAAATGATAGATTGTGGTGTATTGAGTTGGAACTCCAATATTTAAAATGGAGATTCAGGGATGAAAAGGTATTTTGATGTACTAATTGATTCTGTGGTAAACACATTGCTAATGGTGTTTAGTAAACATGTTACGTGCACAATTTCCAAAGTCTATTTTCATAACTTGGGAGTCCGCAGACATTGCAAAGTGCAAACAATGGAGAAAAGCTGTTCCTTTTTGTTTTTACTTCCTTAAGTAGAATGTTACCCTGTGAAAAAAAATTTGCCCTCTTTAAAGTTTGACACCTATTGTTGTCCCACTATCCGCTGAGTTAAATTTCAATGAAAAGGCCAAAATAGTTGAGTATAAAAGCCGAAGCTTACTTCTCTGTTCATTTTCAACCCAGACAGTTAATAGTGCAATAAATTGGAGAAAAAAAAAAAACCAGCAAAACAATCACCTCACTGATTAGTACTAGTATTATGTATTTTTTGGTAAAATTATTTTGTAGGTTCCTATAATTTTAATATTTTTCTAAATATATATATACTAAAATTTTTTAATTAGATACTTATAATTTATTATAGTTTTAAATTGTGTATCTCTGATTAAAATTTCATGAAAATTTGATGATATGAGGAATGATAGGTATCCAATTAGAAATTATAATAAATCATAAATACTTGATTATAAATTTTTAAATTGTGGATATGTAAAATCATAATTAAAAATTTAAGAATCTATTAACGGTAAAATTTGGTAAGCGCAAATTTTGTCAACCAGATAAGTTCTGTAATTTTCAAACTGCAAACTAGTTGTGTATGTATTAGATAAATACAGAAAGCAAAGGAAGAACAGGGAGAAGACAACTGAAGTTTTCTAACGTGGTTAGGTTAAAATCCTTTATTGGATTCCTACGTCCATGAATCATTTTTATTTTTCTCTTGAAAATTTGGCAGAGTTACAATATATATATATATATATATATTCAGAGGACTCCCCTGTTGTATCTGTTCCTCTTCCTTTTATAAAGGTTGGGAGGTTACAAATATAATTTAAAGAATTATAAACATGTTACATCAAGTAATAAATATGTTGACAATTTAAACTTTTGCAAGTCGACTTCTGTAGACTGTAGATTGGCTTCTGCAGAATGATTTCTGTGAGTGGGCCCTATAGGTTGGTGTCTGCGGGTTAGTCTCGCAAATTGATATAGGCTCTCGCAAATTGATATAGGCTAGGGTAGGGTTAGAGCTCTCCTTTAAAGCTGAGAGCTAGATCTCCCAACCTGAGAGCTGGGAGCTAGTTAAGATCTGCAAGCTAGCTGAGAGCTAGGAGCTAGCTGGGACCTGCGAGCTAGTTGAGACCTGCGAGCTAGCTGAGACTTGGGAGTTAAGAGCTAGAGCTGGAGTTGGGAGCTGGAGTTAGCAGATAGCTGAGACCAGTAAACTAGTTGAGACCTGCGAACTAGAGCTCATCTTTAGAGCTGAGACCTGCGAGCTCGCAGGTCTCATCTTTAGTGACCTAAATGATATAGACCTTTCACCAGTTGGACTACTCTGTTGGACTTTTGCTAGCCTATTTCACATAGTACAGAAAATACATATAACAGAACCTAAATAAACTCTATCAAATATGTCAAAATCCTTAAAATATAAATTAAACAATTATTGTCCTCTAATTTGAAATACTTAATTTTGATTCTCCTAATATTTCAATTAGCTTGATTTTGATCTTTCCATTAGATTTTAATCAAACGACTAATGGGAAAACTGATATACAGTATGTGAAGTGTTTTATCTAATGTAGTACACATTTATCCCCAATTTATGTATATACACTAACTATTGTCTTTTTCCTTCCTCGAATTTATTTCTATTTTTTATGTGTAAGAAAACAATATTTTGTTAATAGTCATCGTGCATATGTAAATTAAAGTATAAAAGTATGTCACATTTAATTAAATTTCTTCGTATCTCTATATGAGTTTTTTCATCAATAATTGGATGAGAATTTAATAATAGGTCAAAATTAAATCGATTGAAATATTATGATGATCAAAATTAAATATTTCAAATTAAAGGACCAAAATTACAATGTTTATGCCAATTGGTAAATAGAAAATTAAAACAAACTACAAAGACTTTTAAGGTATAAGTGTAGAGATAAGAGGAAAAAAAAAGATAAATTTCAAAACAAAAGCATCTATCCCCTCTAGACCAAAATGGAATGGAGAAATTATGACACAAATATACAAGTCCTTATAGTTTTGTGATATTTTAAATATGTATCTTGTTGTGAGTATTTTTAGACGATACAAAATGGGCCAGCAAAGGTTTAGTAAGAGATGAGTCCAACAAAAAATGGCCCAGATCACCCAAAAACTAAAGTCGCTCGATAGAGGCACTAGCTCGCCAGTCGTAAGCTCAGGACACAGGACAAGACCAAGAAGCCAACTCGTTGAGGATGAACTCTAATTCACTGATCGAAGCAAGTCACCCTAGCCATCTTTTGGAAGACTCACTTTAATTGAACCTGAGCATGAGATCAACTAGCACGACTAACAAGTCGTCCAGTAAAAGCTCGGTCTGCAAAACGAGCTACCCAAAGCATAGGTACGAGACACCCAAATCCAGTCATTAACCAGAGACACATTCTCCCAATTGACAAGTCAGTCTCCAAAGCCGACACATCAGCCTCCAAAAATCAACAGGGAATGGCCAAGCATTTATTGCCCGTCAAACATTTATTGCCCATAGCGTCGGAAAAGATAGTTTTAGAACTTGTCAAATTACACTTGTAACCCTCACTACCTCTATAAATAGGAAGAGAAGTCATTATAACAGATAAAGTGAAAAATATATGCAGAAACTCTACCAAAATAGTGAGAAAACTCCTATATTGTTACTCTACTGAAACACATAGAGGAACCACCACATAAAAGTGAATATAAATCACTGTAGATATAAGGGTCACACTGACTTTAGCCAAACCACAATAAAAAGCTTTTGGTGTCTATTGTTCTTCCTTTCTCTCTATCTCCTTCTTGTTCATATTTGCACTTGCAACTTGCAGTTTGGGGTTTTCACTAGACTTTACAAGTTGACCAAATTTTATTGTCAATATTTTGGTGCTAGAGGAAGGGCCCCAACTGCTTTCTTTTTCTTTTCTTGTAGTTTGGGGTTTTCATTAGACTTTATAAGTTGACTGAATTTTACCGTTAATATTTTGGCACTAAAAGGAAGGCCCTAACTGCTCTCTTTTTCTCTTTGGTTTACTATTTAGCTACAATTGCAAGAGAAAAACCCACCAAAAGCACGAATGCTACCATTGGCTAACCTGAAGGTCCCGCGCAACAATAATAGGAAACGTTACCAACTGGAGGCTCAATCCTTCCTACGGCAAGTGACCCTACTGCCCCTACTGCCCCTACAACAGGTGTTGCTATTGGCATGGCACTTTTCACTCCTCATCGACCTGCTACTTTTGGGACTAATAGAGTTCAAACTTGGTACCAACATCAGGAGGCACTTGAAAACACTGTAAGAGAGCTGGCCAGAGTGGTTAGGGCACTAACTCAAGTGCAAACCCAGGGCGTGCAAAGGCAAGTTGAGGTTACCATGCCCGGAGGGGGACTCCAGCAACCAGGGGTCCAAAAAGATAGGCTTGTTAGGGAGGAACACCAATGAGATGGTTTTGTTCATTCATCCAATTCACGATTGAGGTCGGAGGTCTATTAAGCTAAAAAGGATGACGATGGAAATGATCAACAACATGAGAGCTCGTGTTGAGAAGAAGGCACAAATAGGACCAGTCATAGACGTAGGTCAAATTGCTACTCCTCGAGTCATAAGTACAACAGAAAGCATAAGACCCCAGATCGTCACTTCCACGATCAGAGGGGATAGAAGTCATCAGACCACTAGCAGTCAGTCTAAAACTCAAGACCTAAAGATTGAAGAACTACTTCAAAGGGTGCAGCAGCTAGAAAAATGGCCTGTAGCTCAGAGTAGTCAAGACCGTTATGAGGAAAGGATGCCATTCACTTAGGAGATTGAGACAGAGCCTCTTCCTTGAAGGTTTAAAGTCCTAAAAATCTCGCAATACAATAGAGACAGTGACCCATACAACCACTTAGACTGGTTTAATATCCAGATGGATCTCCAAACCACCAATCCGTTAGTCAAATGTCGCATTTTCCCTGTCACCCTTAGAGAGATACCTCAGACATGGCTTATGAATCTCCCTTCTTGTAGCATTCATAGCTGGGAAAAATGTCAAATGAGATTCCTCAGCCAATACAAGGCACTAAAAGATAGCTCGCACCCTCTTGTCACCTTGCGATAGTTTTCTAGCAAAAAGATGAATCATTAAAAGATTATATCATGTGGTTTAGGCACAAAGTCAACAACATGGAAAATCCTTTAGACGAGAGCATCTTTACAGCAATATCCATCGAACTTCGCAAGGATGGCAAGCTTTATGAGAGTGTATATAAGTCTCCAGTGAGAGACTTAGGCGAATTTTATGATCGAGTAGCTAAGGAGATTAAGTGAGAGGAGACTTTTGACTCGAAAAAGCCTAATCAGAAAGATGGGTCAAGTGGCTCTAACTGAGGCAAAAAGAGGAATAATAGCAAAAGTAATAGAGAAGGCCAAAAGGGTAGCTCTAATGGTCAAGTCCCAAAGAAGGCCAGAGGTGAGCGACCTCAATGCCAAGGTTGCTATGATAGTTACAACATCTTGTCAGACACCCTAGATAGAATTTTCACAATAGAGAGGGAAAATGAGGACTTCGACAGGCCCAAACCCATAAGAGCCCCATCGAGCGAAGAAATAGAAATAAGTTTTGTACCTATCATAATGAGATCGGGCACAATACTTTGGAGTGCTAGGCACTCAAAGATGCTATCGCGAACCTCATCCAGAGAGGTTACTTGAGGGACTACGTAATACATCCTTCGGGACAGTGACTTATACAGCCTCAGCAAGTAGCCCAGCATCAGCACCAACAAGCTCCCGAAAATTAGGAGACACCTTTGATTATGACCATATTCTCCATTCATGGTGACCCTCACATCGCAGGTACCTCGAACAGGCGGCACGACTGCTACGTGTGAGAAGCGGGCCATGTCCTACTCACGACTCACGGGGAACATGAAAGACTGAAAGCCAAAATAGCCTCAAATAGCATCACGTTCATGGAGGAAGATACACACTCCTCACAATGACACACTGGTTATCCGACCCAAATTGGCAATGCTGAGGTGAGGAGAATAATGATCGACACTAGCAGTTTAGTAAATGTAATGTACAGAGGATGCTACAATTAGATGGGAGTGAGTGTAAGCCAATTGAGTCCTTCCCCTAAGCCCCTCTACAACTTCATAGGAGATGGGATATTGTCGATGGGACAGATTAAGTGCCCACTTACTCTAGGGGACTCGAATCGTCAAGCTACTATCATGGCAAATTTTTTTATCATAGACTGTTCTTTGACTTACAATGTGGTGCTAGGGCGACCCACAATGAATGACCTGAATATGGTCACGTCGACCAGGATGCTTACAATCAGATTCCCGACCCCCAATGAAGTTAGATGTGTGCGCAGAGAACAGTAAGTAACTCAACACTGCTATGAAGACGTGATCAAGCTTGGGGTGCGAGGGAAAAAGGTCTATGTAGTGCCCGGTAGGGAACCATGAGCCATGAGCATCACGGAGGTCAACCACAACCTTGACCCCCACGAGATGGATACTAATCGAGCAACAAGCCCGGTGGAAAAGCTAAAAAACGTGTAGGTCAATGAGGCAAATGCTAAGAAATGCCTCAAGTTTGGAAAAGCTTACCTTTAGATCTAAAAATGCAATTAACCGAGTTTCTCAAGGAAAATCTAGATGTCTCCACGAAGACATGTGGAGAATCGATCTTGTAGTTTTGTCCATAAGCTTAATATTGACCCCCATCATAAGCTAGTTCACTAGAAAAGAAGGCCTATAACAGCCAAGCATTATGCCGCTCTAAAGGAGGATGTGGGTAATGTTGGGTTTGCTCGGTCCAAGCTAGCTAAAAATTTCAAAAAAAATTTCCAAAAGGGCCGAACAAACCTAGTTGGATCCCATTGGTATAAGGTTCCAAAATGGCAAACACATAAATCAGAGTAAGGAGAAAGCTAAACCAACCTTTGATTCCAACTCAAGTGTAGCGGAATGGCCGAACGAGCTCGTCACTGTAGCAGTCTAATTGTCCTGTCTAAAATCGATGATCCACACCGGAAAATGCCCTCCAATAGCTGCTATAACTCCACTCCAGGTGCTAGCAAGTTGTGAAGTTGGAT
Organism: Saraca asoca; assembly: GCA_026873985.1. NCBI lineage: Eukaryota > Viridiplantae > Streptophyta > Magnoliopsida > Fabales > Fabaceae > Saraca > Saraca asoca. The sequence continues at coordinate 10,928 of JANHAO010022253.1, forward strand.
TGGACTAAGACCTAGGCTGGCAATATCGAAACTTTTTCAGTTTCTCTTTTCCTTTTGGTTCGGTCTCACCAACACTGTGGCCTTAATTTCTCTGCATTCCAAATGCAAAATATCAAAGGGAGGAGGAAGCTGAAACAACATCATTTTTTGCCATCCTTCAAAGGCCAAAATAACGTCGTATTAAGCTGCTGGAAAATAATTTTTCAATTTTACAAATCAGCCCCTACAGTTTCAATAAACTATATTTCAACCCCTACAATTTTAGTAAATTGCATTTTGGTCCCTAAAAATTATTCTCAGTCCTAACGATTTCTGCCCTTTTGCGATTTGGTCCCTGGATATAAAACATATCCAAACTTTAGTCATATTATTTTTCATTATACGTGTGACCTAGTAGGCCCCTGAAATATTAGTAAAAGTCTAAAATACCTTTCAAACCATTTGAAGGCATATTAATTTCTCCAAATTAATCACTTGGACTTTAAGCTATAAGCGGACTCTGGTAAGCCATTATAGCTACCTAAATTTTGGTAAGAGTCAATAAGGTGACAAGCCTGTCTGTGAATGATCTCAATGCATGATACAATCCCTTCATTACTTACATCCGGATAAGTCAAAGGTATGGATGATAGTCAACCTCTATAACTAATCATAGTTTCTCAACATCGCGAATTATTTGACTTAAACAAATTCGAGTACTTAAATCTCCATTTAAGTCTCGATTTTACCTTGCGTAAGGATTTTCGAGTTAAACCAATTCAATGAGTGGCCGTCGGATATCAACTCTAAAGAGTGGTAATAAATCCTATCTTGATTAGGCAATGCCTAACTACATTTTCAGAAATGCCTAACACAAGCCTTTACTGTTCCTCGTGGCTAGAGTCACGTTTGACTTGGTCAAAGTATAACCTTCCATGTAAAAGGCATCCCATAATCTCAAGTCAAAGGATCAGTCATATGATCACCACTGGAGATTAACTAATGACGTAGCTCCATATAATATCTCTAAATGGGTCAGGCAAGATCACGATTGTCAGTTACGTTTCTCCAAACTAACTAAGTCATGTCCACGTGTGTATTCAGATGCAACTCACTTACATCTCAGCCTGTAGGGTCAGCTGCTCATTAAATGAGAAATATCACATCTTCTAGTCTCAACAAATCTTAATAATGCCCAATTATTAGATCTCGAATAGTGTCATTTTAGTGTAGAAGTTAACTATTGATAATTACCCTCACAATCCTATAACCTTTTTACAGGAATGATTAAATGGACTTCTTATCATGGACTTCATCTTAATTATGCAATGAACATGATATGCAATATAAGATGAATATATAACCTTTATAATATCCAAATCAATAC
>JANHAO010022254.1:0-12272 GCA_026873985.1 Saraca asoca
GTGGAAGGGGTCACACCCCCCCTTAAATGCACTTTCCCGGACCCTGACTTGGCCGATGTGGGATGCTGGGGCGTAACTCCTTACAGAATATACTTAATTTCCCATAATCTTGACATTATGGGAAGTTGCCATGAAAAACTATAGGAAAAGATGTGGGCAAAGTGAGACCTTTGGATTTCAATATTTTTGTTGCTTTCCCATGGTTTATGCCTGTGGAAAAACATATTTTCTTTGTTTTCCTATGGTCTATGGTTGTGGGAAATTCAAATTTTAAATTTTTCCACGGCTACAAATTGTGGGAATGCAATGACTAAGACATCATTAAGGGATTCTGAGGGAATGCATGAAATACATTGTTTTACTTATATTCCCATGTTCTATGCTCATGGGAAAGCTCATCATATCAGTAAACCTGGCGCTAAAATCTCCATTTCCTCTTCTTCCTCCTTTCCTACCTTTCATGTGCTTCATCACACATTTGCCATTTTAGCAACCGTTGAAGCATTCTTTTAGGCTCCTCTCATGATTTTCTTATTGTACACTAAAGGTAAGCCATTTTGAATTGATTATTTTTCATTTTTTTTTCTTAAAACATGAGATATTATTAGAGTAGATTTTCTATATGCATTTGAGGTATATTGTTGAGAATGAGATATGTATGTACTATTGATTGTGTTTTTGTTAATGTTAAATTTGTGTTTGTTTTGAATCTTGGTGAAATTGAATTTTTAGATTGAATATGTGTATTTTTTTTTTGGTAGGAATAAATTAGTTGTATTGTTATTATTATTTAATTGTTAGGAAATTATGGTTGGCATGTTTTTTGGATTGAAATTGGGGTTAGGATGTTTTTAATATATATTGTTAGTTAATAGGAATAATATGTATTGTTATTATTATATACTTGTTAGGAATAAATTAGTTATATTGTCAATTCATTATTAGGAAATTTTGAGTATGTTTGGAATAAATTAGAAATAAGGTATAAGAATAAATTAGAAGAAATAATATGCATGTTTGGAAGAAGAATAACAAAAAAATCTATTTGGAAAAAACCATAAGCAAATAAATTTAAGTATATTTGGAATAAGAAGAAAAAACATATTAGGGGAAGTTAGGAGAAAAAAATATAGGTATTTTTATACCTAAGAAAAAAAATTATTAAGAAAAATTAGGAGAAAATAAATTTAGGTGGTTTCCTACCTAAGAAAAAAAAATCTATTAAGAGAAATTAGGATAAAATAAATTTAGGATTTTTCACACCTAAGAAAAAAAAACTATAAGGGGGAATTAGGAGAAAATAAATTCAGTATTTTCATACTTAAAAAAAAAACCTATTAGGGAAAATTAGGAGAAAATAAATTTAAGTATGTTAGGGAATAAGATTTAGAAGGAAACTAATTTCAAGTGCACTAGTGGTACAAGAAAATATATTTAAAATTAAATAAATAATAGCATGTTAGAAAATGTTAGAAGGAAGTAATATTTACGTAAAATTAACTTCTCTATATTAGTTAGGGAATAAGAAGTCATGTCATAAGGAAATTATAATTTTTTCCATTTAGGTTTGAGGTACGAGAGGTAAAAGGAATGCGGCATCTTAAGATGATGCAGTAAGTCTAACTTCAATTGTGGATTGTAATTAGGTACAATTACCCTCATCATTTGAGGACATTATATCCATTTTCATCCAAAAATCTTACTTCAAACTTAAATGGAGAAAGTTTTGGCTTCTTTATTACATACCTTCTTATTCCCTAACTAATATAGAGAAGTTAATTTTACGTAAATATTACTTTCTTCTAATATTTTCTAGCATCATTTTCTAGCATATTGTTATTTGTCCAATTTTGAAAGTATTTTCTTGTTCTACCAGTGCACTTAAATTAGCTTTCTTCTAAGTTAAATAAGAAAACAATAAGATTTAAAATTAGTTTTAAGTTCGTGCTAGGGAAAATTTGATATATGGGATTTGAACTTAGTTTTTATTTTCTTGTGTAGATGTTAGGACACTATAGTTCTGGAGGTAGGGGAGGTGGTAGGGCTACTAGAGGTCATGCTCATGGTGATGTGTTGACCTTGCCCATGACACCACCACACTTTCTCCCACCTCCACACCTCCCTTCCACGCTCACACAGTATATTTACCACCTACCTCCACCTCAACCCTTTATGCTTACCACATTATCAACCCCTCCACTTTCATGGCCACCCTTGGATTTTACCTCTAGCAATTAGCCACAATGTCATCATCGACCATATAGGTTGTTGCACACTCCTAGTAATAGGCTCCTCTATCTCTGATTATGGAGGACAACAGCAGGCCATGGATCAAGCCAAACGATCATACATGAGTATTTATGATTATAATTAAGTTTCTCATACTTATGATACTTTGTTTAATTGTGTATTGTTTTTTAGGTATCAATAGTTCACTGACCACACTTCCACAATGTGATCTATATGTACCATCACTGAGAGTGAGTTTGATGGTGTGTGGCTCAGTTAGAGGGAGGTGGATCTACCATGAGGGGTTTGTGGTGGAGAATTTTCAAAGTAAAAATCATATATTTTTGTTTTATTTAAATAATAAGTTTGTATCTAAATATTATGGAAAATACTAATTTTAATTATTTTACAAAATCGATATAAGTGGAACCCTGGTTATGGAACTACTATCAAAAGGAACTTTGATTTGAAGGCAGCTTCAAGACATGATGCGAGAGGTTTGGGAAAAGGGCCAAAAGCCTCTGTGAATCATTGAGGAGTCTTGGGAGAGGCTCTTGAAGACTTAGGAAACTTAGGACTACAAACGCATCTTTAAACAGAACAAGAAGAACTAGATCTTCAGTTATGGATAGGGACCATCTTACCACACCGAGGGTTCCATCCCTGTCGCCAAGCAGAGGAGGCGGCCAATAAGTATCTATTACATGTTTGAGTTAACTTTTATTTTAATTTTATTCATAGTTATTAATATTAATGCTTTGAAATGTAGGAAAAGTCAATGGGGAGGTTTTCCACCATCCTAGAGTTCTTCAAGCACACCTACCACAAGAAAGACCATGAGTGGGTGGATGAGTGATTGCAAAGGACCTATGTAAATAATGTATGGGAATTCATTTATATATTATTAAGTTAACAAATTACTTTAACACACTTAATTAACTTTAAAATTTTTATTTTCTACAAATTACAGCCATTCAAAAGGTTGCGAAGATTCCATCCACCTAACCTACTATAGCCACCATCTCCAGTGCCTCATAACTCACTTCAGAGGCTGAGGAGGTAGCCCAACTTCAAGATGATAGATGGTCAAACCAAGGCAAAATATGTGGCCTTGGCACCGAGTACTCCACATGCAATCCTTCCTCCTCTTTAGGGGTTGTCAACAAGGAGAAGATGGAAATTGAATCTCGATTGAGAATGAGGAGATTGTGTGCAATGAAGCAATCTTCTAGGAAGTGTTGTCAAGCAGTGACCTTAAGATTATGACCATCTGTGGGAAGTACAAGTGGAATGAGTAGCATATCAAAACCATCTTTGGTGCTCTGAACCCACAAGCTAATGTTATTCCTGAGAAGCATGATGAAGAGGAGCAAGTTGAGCAAGATCACTAGGATCTGAATGATCCTTGATTTTATATATTTTTTTATTTTGTAAATAATTTGGAGAATACTTGAATGATATTTATGAAAATAAATTTCATTTATTTTAGTAATACTAGCTTTATTTTAATTGATTACAATATTTATATTTATTTTATTTAATTAATTTCCAATATAGTAATAAAAAATCCATCTTCAGTTTCCCATAATATTAGTTGTAGGAAAGCAATAAAACAATTTTCCATACCAAAACTACTGTGGAAAATTGGTTTTACATATTCTCACGACTAATACTATGGGAAAATTATAAAAAAACTAAGGGGGCGTTTGATTCAACCTATGGAAATTAAAAGGTAATGGAATCAAATAAGGAGAAGTAAGATTAATGGTAATAGTCATTTTTCAATTTATTTAGTTTAATAAGGGAATAAAATCACAGTGTTTATAATTTCCTTTTCTACTGTTTGGTTAGGTGGTAGTCAATAGCAATGGATAAACGTCAACGATAATAGGTGATGGTGGACGATGGTTAATGATGGTAGGTGGTAAAGGGTAATGGTCAATGGTGGTAGGTGATGGTGGTTGGTGGCCAAAGGTGGTATTAGGCAATGGCAAATAGTGGTAGATAGTGGTGGACGTTGGTCAACAACATCAGGTAATGGTGAATAGTGATGGTCAATGACAGAAGGTGGTAGTGGGCAATAGTCAATGGTGATAGTGGTGGAAGGTGGTCAATGACGGAAGATGGTGGTGGTTAGTAGTCAATAGCATTGAATGGTGGTCAACGGTGGTAGGTGGTGGTGGATAATTATCAATGATGATAGGTAGTGGTGGGTAATAGTCAATGGTAGTAAGTGATAATGGTAGGTGGTTAAGACTAGTAGGTGGCAATGAGCGGTGGCCAATGGTAGTAAGTAATGGTGGATAGCAGTCAATGGCTGTAAGTAATAGTGAACGGTGGTCAACGACAGTAGGTAATAGTGGATGATCGTGGTCAAAGATTAGTAAGTGGTGATCAGTGGCAGATGTTAGTGGTGGGCAGTGGTCTATGATGGTAGTGGTAGTAGTAGTGAGCGGTGGTCAACAACAGAAAATGGTGGTGAGTGATGGCCAACAGTAGAAGGTGGCAATAGGTGGTGGTCAGTAGCGATAGGAGGTGATGGATAATGGTTAATAGTGGTAGTGGTGGTAGGTGGTCGTCAACGGCAGAAGGTGATGATAGGTGGTGGTTAACGATGGTAGGTAGTGATAGGTTATGATCAATGATGGAAGGTGGTAGTAGGTGATGATAGTGGTGACGCGTGATAGTCAATGGTGGTGGTAGGTGATAGTTAAAGGTGGTAGGTGGTGGTGAGAGCTTTGTAAGGTAAAAAAAGGATAGAGAGAGGGAATTTTTTTTTTCGAAAGGGTAATGTAATCCAACACCTCAGGTGAAGGAAGAGTTTCAAATGAGGGGAACTCATTAAGATCAAATAACTGTAATAAATTCTACTATACATGAACCAAACACTTGTAAGAAAATTAATTTTTTGATTCCATTATATATCATTTGAAATTCCCTAACCAAACGCCACCTAAAATGATAAGCACCGTGGGAAAATTTACTCATAACTCATTTTCCCACAATTAATAAACCGTAGGTAATACTATGGGAAATTTGTTTTACTATGGCAATTAAGCAATTTCCCATGGTACTAGCTACAAGAAATAGGTTGATTTCTAATAGTGTTACTTTTATGCCATCCTTTGTGAAAGAGTAGGAGCTGTTGAATCCATTATAGATGGCTCAATGATCATACTGTCAAAGATGACCAACTAGTAGGTGAATTTTGAAAAACTTGGAATTAAAACTTCAAAGTATATAAAATTTTAGAATTAACACTCATCATTTCTTTAATTATCCATATGAAAAAATTACATTATTTTTAATAAACTCTTTAAGCCATTTTTTATATATTTTCACATATATAATATTCATTTTTATACTACTTCTATAATATTATAATTTTAATTTTAGTATGTTGCACTAATGTAATATTATTAAGAGTATTTTTTGTGAAGTTAGAGATAAAATGCTGATAACCTTTGCTTCAAGTGGTATCCAATATTCCTTGAAAGGTTTTACCTTCTTTGCATCTCAAGTTCAATCTTTACTCATTAATGCGTGAATCTAATAAATTAGTCATTCCTATTATCACAAAAAAGAAATAAAAAATTTTGTCTAATGCATTATGTCTTTAATGTGTGAGTTTGATAAATTAACCATTTCTATTATCACAAAAAAATAAAAAAAAAATTTGTCCAATGCATTAATTATTTTGTAGATCCATTATGGTCTATGTTTATTGCTCATATACAATTTATTTAGACTCAGTAATAGGAGTGTTTGTCAAATTATAAAGCTAGTTCTAAATAATTTAATGTAAAACCATTTTTATTAAACCAAATAATTTTGAACTAGTTTAAAATCAAATTTAGTTTAGTTTAAAATTAGTTTTAAACTAGTTCTTTTACAAATTTTATTTAATAAATTTGTTTTCATAATTTTGAAGTATTATAAGAAAATAAGTTATAATCATAAGGCATCATTATATAAAAGTATTGATTAAAACATACTATTTAAGCAATAAATAAATATATTATTTATCAAAATTTAAAAAGCACAAAAAATATTTTAAAAGTTAATTCTATTATCTTTTTGTCTACATCAAATCTGAACATTTCAAATAAGATTCTTCTAATTTGAAAATTGTTTTCATTTTCATAAAATTTCACACCAATAGATTTTTTTGTTTATCATATCATTCATTGAAACCTCTTCAAAAATTCAATTATCTTTGTAAATACAAGCTAGTATGAAAAATTTGACTTCAATGCACAAAAATTAAGATTGATCAAAAGCAAAATTGTCACAAAAATAAATACTAAGCAACCGTATAAATTTGACACAAATTTAAATAGAAAAAAATTATATAGTCATAAGAAACAAGAAGTTATGTAATTTTTTACTTGTAAAATCATTTTCCATAACTCCAAGATAGAAGAAAATAAGAATTTTTTATAGAAATAAAATAAGAGTGAGAAGGATTTTGGGATTGAAAAGATTTACAGAGGGAGGCTTTTTTTGCCATAGAGGAAAGAAAGCACTCAAGAAAAATTTTATGCAAAAAAAAAAAGATCATAAAAAACTAGATAAAAAAAATAACATCAAGTAGGATGGTTTAAAAATCTATTTTCGTTAGAATACTGTTTTGATAAAAATCAATTTTTAAAATATTAACTAACTAATAAACACATGACATTTTAAAATCGTCTTTGATATACCCATTTAGCTAGTTTTTAGGGATTGGCAAACAATTTTAAGAGTTCATTTGATCCAAGTAGTTAATAAGTTAACTGTTAATTACTTTACTATCTACTAATTATTAGTTAAAAATTGATAAATTAATTGATTATATTAAAAGTATTTAATGAAATTAGATATTGAATCAGTTTATAAATGTAAAATAACATAATAGTACACGCTAATATCAATAAATAGTCTATAGAATAAATTAATTCATATTTATTTTAATGTCAAAATATATTGATACAATTAAAATATTTAAAACTTGAATAAAATTGTATAAAATTTAATTAATTATATTTTATAGAATCATATAATTATTTACTTACTTATTTTTATTTATTTATATTAAATTTATTATATTCTATGATATAAAATTAGCTAAAGTATGTAATGATATATGATTTTTTTTTATCCACATTTGACTTTGTAAAAAAAGTATTAAAAGTACTATGATATTAAAAAAAATAAGTATTGAAAATAAGAATCTTTAATTAATTAGAACATGGATTGGACTGTCAATTAACTAAAGAAATAGAGATAAATTAGAAAAAAAAATTAAAAGCTCTATTATTATAAACTATATACTACTTGGAATTTTGGATAACTTCTTCAAAGAAAATTTTTCTCAAAAATTAGTGCACTAAATATCTTTAAAATATAAAAAAAATTATTTAATCAAATTAAAGAGGTAAAAAGTTTACTTTTTTAATTGCGACAGACACACACTAAATCTAAATAAGCTATTTATTTATAAATTTCATAAATAAGTCCAGTATGGCCAAAAGTAAACAAGTCTAGGCATCAAAACCCTAGCTTACTATAAGTAGCTTGGAAGGAGGCCGACGGCGAATCTGCCCACACACTATAAAGCCAATCCTCAATTACCCCAAGGATCGTAACAGCAAATTACTTCTGGGACATCCTAGGGTTTTCCTTCCTGCTTAGTTTTCAAGGTTTACGTCAAAAGCATCGCATCCACGCGCCACGGTCAACATGGCTCTGGAAGCAAAGAAACGAAGAACGGCTAAATTATCACTGCAAGATCTTCCCGAGGACTTGGTGATTGAAATCCTTATTCGACTCCCTCACCACTTTGCCATTCGGTGCATGTCCGTCTGCAAGTTTTGGTATTCCCTTATATCCAATACTGAATTCCGATGCCGATTTATCAGTCTCCGGTCATCCACGAACAAAAATCAGCCACGGGCCTTCATAGGCTATCCTGCTTATAAACCGAACCCTAAGTTAATTTTTTCCACAGAAACGGTTTTCCAATCCCACGGATTCTCTTTCAATTTCCTGCCTTGTGACTCATCAATCCGCATCGTGGAAACCTTCAATGACTTAGTCTTGTGCTATGATTCCAAGAATCTCTGCAAACCAGAGATATATTACATTTGCAACCCAATGACCCTGCAATGGACGGTTCTTCCTCCGGCTCCCAGACCTTGCCAGTTTCTCCCTAAATGGCAGGTCTGTTTTATATGTGAGCCTTATTACAATGAAGATCAAACAGATGGGAATATTGCTCTCAATACTCAGCACAGATTCAAGGTGCTGCGCATTTATCACGATACGCATCATCGTATCCTTTTGGAAATATTTTCCTCCGAAATCGGCCAATGGAATGAGATTTTACTGTCAGTACCAGAGAACATGGCGTTGAAATTCATTCATGAAGCCGCAGCTTGTGATAATGGGAAGAAGTTGATTTTGTTAGGACCTAGTACAAAACAGAATCAACTTGTAAGTGTAATTGTTGAGGGAGAAAATTTTGATGAATATCATAGAGTCGTAGTTCCCATAGAGCACTATCACATGTATAGTGTAAAATTATGCAAAAGGAATTTACGTTTGGCCCATGTCACAACCAAGTGGGAACCCAATCTACAAATTTGGGAACTCAATGAATACCGTGAATGGAAGTTAGTGGAGAGTATTTCTAGTTTCAAGGAGATACTTTCAAAGGATGAATTTCTTGCCAAAGATGGCCTGATCAATTTCCAATCTCATGATAGGGATGTTTTGCAATTACAAATCCCTTTTAATGGTGTTATTGGTTTGTATGACATGCGAACAGGAACCTTAAATCTTGTCCCAAAGACTTGCTGGTTCGAGTTTTCTTTTATTCATCCGCTCGTGCTCCCATTTTGGCCAACACCAGTTCCTCAAATCTCCCAGGTTACGGTTCATCCCTAATTAGCTTTTTCGTGCTTCAAATTTTTTGAGAATAGTATAAATCAATATATGTATTGTATATGTGTTGATTGCTGCAACTTGAATTTGTGGTGAAAGGTGATTGTGAAATTATGCTTTGTTTGGAATTAATTTCATTTCAGTAGAAATGAATTAAATATATTTGCAAATGCATTCTCTATCATTTAAAATTATATAAAAAATAATCATTTTAATTCATTTATAAATGAATTTTTTAATTGAAATATAATATCATGATAAATAAAATATTATAACAAGAGTAGAATTTTTTTCTATAACATGTGTTTTAAGCTAAATGAAATTAATTCTAATGAAATTCTTAATAAATTTGATAGATTTCATAGTAGTACAAATATAATTAAAATAGAAATTATAAATAAAATAAATAAAATCTCTTCTAACATAAATAACATATAAAAAAAATTATTTCAAAATAAAATAAAATCTTGTTTCTAAACCATCCAAACAAAGAAAATGTGCGGGAAAAATTGATTGAATATATCTATAAGAACGAGCATAATAATTGACCATGTATTCGTGGACCAAAATCACTCTGGGGTCATGGATGATTTATGTGATATGTTGAGAATTTGTTTCAATTAAAAAATTACGTGTGATTTGTTCTACGCATTTCTTACTTATTATATAGAGTCAAAAATCCAAAATCGGAGAATGAATTATATGATAGAGATTGAAAGCTGAGAGATATAATAAAATTTATTTAAAAAAAAAAAGGAAAGAAATGACATCCTAATATTCAACTTATTGTTTTCTTTCTCAAATATTAGGCAATGTCTATTAGAAGTCACTACAAAATCTCTCCACTTATTACATTCTCTTGGAAATAATAATGTTTTTATGTCTAAGTTCGTGTGTTTATTAGTATTAAGTTCATTATATATGAGTGTATATATTGAATGCAAAAGTTCATATATTTAGATTTGAGAGATTCTTGTATAATGAAATTTGTGTAACTATTGATGAAGTAAGTATCAGAAATATTAGAAGCAATAGAAATATAGGGATTAAATGTGTTAAGTTTCTAGTGATTGTAATTTCCTTATTCCAATGAGTGATATTGAAATAGTCTCTACTACTCAACAATGTGGAGTAGTACTCAACACTGTCTTTGAAAATTGTTCTTTTCTTCACACAACAATTTGGTGTTGAAATTGCAAAAACCTTTCTGAATAAGCTGATTTTCTGATTTGCACGTACATCAGCTGATGAAGCTGATTTTCCTAAATTTGAAAACATCCTCCCCTTATTTGGTATTAAAAAAAAAAAAACTAGAATTCAATTCATTTATATTTAGAGTCATGAATAATTTCATATATAAAATCAATTTCAGATAAATTTTATTTTAGTTTTTATGGTTTCAAACTAGAGCTAAACAAGATTAACAATTTTTGAAGTTTAGTATTTCAATTCCTCTGTATACTATATTGTTCATGTAATATAATGCTGAATTAGACTGAGATTGGGGTTCAGAACTTATAATCTGATTCTAGGTTCTGGGTCTCACAAGGCCAGATAACTCGAAAATATTCATTATGGGTACATTCTAAGTAACTAAACTAATTACTAATTTGCAAGCATTCGTATTATCTTATAGGAAAATGTATCAATTGGTGACTTGAATCTGAAGGAAAAAATATCCTCTCTTTTTCTTAAAAATTGAGGATGTGTTTTTAGGATATACAATTTTTTTTATATTTTAATAGTGGGTTAAAAACAACTTGTAAATTTTAAAATAAAAATTATGTTTTTATTTTTTTAAAATGACAAAAAAAAAAGGGAAAACAGAAGAAGAGAAGGAGAAGATTCAGATCCAATCCAACGGCTAATGAGTATTCCTTCTAATTTCAATGCAGAAGTGTCAGAGTACGCCTTTTCCATAGAATAAAGTATTATTAAGAAAATGTTACTCATTCTATTATAAAAAACCGACAGGATTATTAAGAAAATATTTTGAAATCGTATATTTGTATAAACATGTATGTGTATATGTCTTATTAAAAGATTACAACCTAAAAGCCTAAAAATTTTATCAGCTTATTAAAATTTTTTTGGTCTAAATTACTTTTAATTAAATATATTAGTTTTATATTATATAAAAAAATTGTAAGTATTATTAATTTATAACATTTATCTATTAAATAAATAATTATTTTCTTAAAAATTATATATGACTGTTTATTTCATTTTTAATTTACAAAAGTTAGTTTAGATTCTAACGATTTTAAAGATCTTGAACATCTATAATTTTAACTTATTTATCACTACAACAAAATTGGTTGTTAGTGGCGGTTCACTAGTGGCAGTTTAGATAAACCGCTGCTAAATACACGAACGATATTTTTAGCGGCGGTTATCGAAGAACCGCCGCTAATATCTAGGTTTAGCAGCGGTTATTTAGCGGCGGTTTGTATAAACCCCCCACAAAAGACACGATGTGCAAACGTTAGCGGCGGTTATTTAGCGGCGGTTTGTATAAACTCCCACTAAAGACACGATGTGCAAACGTTAGCGGTGGTTTTATTGAAACCGCCGCTAATGACATTATATATTTTATATTTTATATTTTTATAATTCTTTTTAAAATAAAAAAAAATTATTTTAAAACAATTCACATTTTTATTTTTATTTATTTTAAAAAAAATTCACATTTTTCAGATGTAGTAACCTCGAATAATAAAAGATTTACAGTTTTAAATAATCTCATTAAGAATTACTTTTTTTATTTATTTAGAAAATCAACTTTTAAAATAAAAAACACAAAAAATAAAAATCACATTCTCTCTCATCCTCTCTCACACTTTCTCTCTCATCCCCTCTCTCACTCTCTCTCATCCTCTGTCTCATTTTCTCTCTCATCCTTTCTCACTCTCTCTCATCCTCTGTCTCTTTCTCTCTCATCCCCTCTCTCACTCTCTCTCATCCTTCCTCACTCTCTCACACTTTCTCTCTCATTCAATTTTTCACACACTCTCTTTCATCCTTCCTCACTCTCTCATCCTCTCTCATTTTTTCTCTTTCATCCCCTCTCTCACTCTCTCTCATCCTCAGTCTCATTTTCTCTCACACTTTCTCTCTCA
>JANHAO010022255.1:0-12267 GCA_026873985.1 Saraca asoca
TATGATTTGTCTATGGATGTATTGTATAAAATTGTAATACTTATGGAATCATGTTTGTGATTAAGTCTGGATGCCCAGTACATTGCTGTTGTTCAGTCTGGGCCACTGTATATATATATATATTTATGTGTTAAATTGTTTATCAGGTTCTGATAAAATACGACCTTGAGCCTCGGTGTCCAGTTTATAGAGGAAACTCTGTCAAATTTTCGGTAGGAATAAAAGAAAACTAAGGGTCAAAATGTATATTTAGGCTTATAGGAGGTCTCCTACGGGTGATCTTCTACGCCGGTCACGGACCTGGGAATTGGGTCGTGACATTCTCAACTCTAAAATCATTGTTTAATTCTTGCAAATACATGATATAGTCTTCTGAAATTGCTATTCTCCTTTCTCTTGTAGATCTTCTTAATATTGGTTCAGCATTTCCCTATGGGTCATGTTGTTTAACTAGTTGTTCAACTATTTCAGGCACTTCATGAATAACTTGATCTACAGGATTATCAACAATGGGTTATGGATCTTCAATGATTGGTTATACAACACCTGTTTGAACTTGAGGAGCATCTCGAATAATAACCAATCTCTCTCTTAATGTGGAAGGTTGTTCTCCTTTAGAAACTATGTTCTAAAATTGATTACTCCTACTAACTAAGTCATTCTTAAGAAATTTAGCATTCCTTGATTCCACAAACCTAGTACTATGTGATAGACAGTAGAACTTGTAACTTTTAGACCTTTTGGCATATCTAATGAAATACCTACTAATAGTCCTTGGATTCAGTTTCTTTTCTTATGGATTATAAACTTTTACTTTAGATGGGCATCCCCAAACATGCATATGTCGCAAACTTAGTTTCCAACCTTTAAATAACTCAAATGGTGTCTTTTAGACAGCCTTAGTTAGGACCCTGTTCAATATATACACTGCTATTTTAAGAGCTTCAATCCATAAGGATTTAGGTAGCTTAGAGCTGCTTAACATACTACGCACCATGTCTAATAATATTTGATTTCTTCTTTATACAACACCATTCTATCCAAAGAACCAAGCATGGTGTATTAGGCAACGATCCCATGCTCTTGAAGACTTAGCAAATGGACCAGGTGCTTGTCCATCTTTAGTATATCTACCATAGTATTCTCCACCTCTATCTATTCTAACAATCTTAATTTACTTACTGCATTACTTCTCTACTTCTGCCTTGAAAGCCTTAAACAAATCTATGGCTTCACTCTTATTATAAATCATATACAGATACATACATCAAGAATAGTCATCTATGAAGGTGATAAAATACTTTGGACCATAAGTGTCCATGTTAGGATAACATATATCTGAATGTATGATTTCTAAGATATCAGTACTCCTCTTGGCACCTTTCTTAGACTTATTAGTCTGTTTTTCCTTTATGCAGTCTACACAAGTTTCAAAATTAGAAAAATCCAAAGCACTTAGTACTCCTTCATTCATTAATCTCTTAATCCTATCGATGGAGATATGCCTTAGTCTCCTATGCCACAAAATAGAGAAATCTTCATTCATAATACATTGCTTATTACCAATATGAGTATGCAAAATAGTATTATGTTGTAGATTGATAGAGAAAAGATCATCAAACAATATACCATTTCCAATAAGTTTAGACTTATAAAATAAACTGAAGGATGTATTTGAAAAATTAAACGAATAACCCAATGGTACAAGTCTTGAAACTGAAATTAAGTTTCTAGAAAAACTTGGAATATAAAAGATCTTCTTTAAAACCAAAACATAGCCGTTATCAAGAACTAAGTTGCATGTTCTAATGGATTCTACATGTGAGCCGATCCAATTTCCTAATAAGATGCTATGCTTACTTCCCATTGGCTTCCTTAGGTTTTGCATACCTTGCAAGGTATTTGAAATATGAATTGTAGCTTCAGAATCAATCTACCATGTATTACGATTAACATCAACCATATTATATTCATAACAGACAAATGAGATTAGTTCACTTTTCTTTTCAAGCCATTTCTTAAATTTAGCACAATCCTTCTTCATGTGCCCCTTCTTTTTACAGAAAAAACACTTAGACTCCTTCTTGATGCCACCTTGGGGTGGTATGTTACCTTTCCCTTTCTTATTAGCCTGATTCTAATTCTAATTCTTTCCTTGGTTTTGATTTTTATCCTGAGTAACCAGTAATGCACTCTCTCCCAGTTCTATAATCAACTTGTTTTTCTCTTCAACACATATGGTCATAAGTTCATTAACTGACTATTTATCTTTATGTGTGTTATAAGATATCTTAAAAGGTCCATACTATTATGGTAGAGTTTTTAGAATATAGTGCACTAGGAAAGACTCAGACATTTCAACCTTAAGTGCCTTAAGCTGAACCACAATGTCCTTCATCTGCATGATGTGCTCATGCACACCCCTCACTGTATTGAGCCTCAATGATGTAAACTTTATGATTAGGGTACTGGCAAGCACTTTTTCTGAAGTAGCAAATTGCTCATCGATTGCCTTTAACAAATCCCTTACATTGTTATGTTATTCGATAGAACCACGAATATCAATAAAGATACTGATTTTTATGAACATGACACTAAGGTGATCAGATCGCTCCCACTGCTCATAAAGAACCTGATCAGCTTAACTATTGGTTGCAGTAATAATGGGTTCATCTTTCCTTATAGTATGATCAATGTCCATCCATCCTAAATGAAGGAGAACTTATTCCTTCTAAACTTTATAGTTGTCACCCTTAAGTTCAAGAATGTCACATTTCATATCAAAAAAATTCACAAGTTGCATAAGATAACATACATGCTTACAAACTAAATTTTTGAGACTAGAGAGATAAATCATGATTTATCAATGTAAATCATGCATAAAAATAATAAATCTAGTGACATAAAACTTGCCTGTGACCTAAAGTCCTAATTCAAATAGATTTATTTAACCATATGATAAAACTATCAAATTATATTCCTTTCCTTAATTCTTATAGGTAAATTAAAAAAATATAATTCGATATTTTATCCTAATTAATTATACTAATATAAAAAAAATTCTTATGGGATAAAATTTATTGCATTAAGCACAATTAATTATAATAAATATCCTTAAATATATGTGATTTTAGACAAATCAATATATAATTTTTATAATTAAAGGTACTATGGCTAAACTCTAATTAATTAAAATTATATGAATCATTAGACATTTAAATAACTCAACATAAATTTTTCATGTATAAAATTGCAAAAATAAAAGCAATTTAACAAATATGAATAAAATTACAAATTATATACTAAAATTAATTTAACCAAATTATGCATAATATATCCAAAATTATACATACAAAATAATAATTAAAGCATATAATTTTCCTTAATTAATTTCCCTACAAAATTACAACAACAAAACAAAAATTTATGAATATTATGGCAAAATCAAAAACTTTTTATGAATTTTTTCATAAAATGCCAAATTATGAAATTATTTATAAAATTTATGAAAATTTTTCCCAAAAATGCACACAATAAAAATTCTACGACATGAGAAAATATAATATATTCTCAAAACAGTTAGATTTGAAGCTAACCAATATCTCCTTAAATAAGTACACAACAAAATCAATGTTTCAAATTTAATAAAAGGAAAATGAAATTCAATAACTCAAGGCAACCATACCCTAACTGCCACGATCAGGTCTCTTCCCAATTCTAATTCCATGATTTATTCAGAAACTTCAAAGTGTACTTACGTACAAATTACTATAATTCCATTCTCTATATATCTGATGAACCAAAATCTAATTGAGTTAAGACAACACCATGAGATTGCAGCAAAAATGCAAAACCTAGAATCAAGATTCAAAATTTTTGAACATTAATGAGTATTTTCAAAGAATTTTTTTTTAAAAAAAATTATTACGTCAAGGCAAAGGTCTAAGATCTGCTTTGATACCACATGTTAGCAAAACTTAAGTGCTAATGATGATAAACTATAATAGAAACAGGATAGAATGAATTACCTCTAGCCATTGACATTGGAAATCAAAAGTGAAACTACTTTGTACACCATATTTAAAGTTGTTTGAGAGCTTCCAATACTCGTTCTCTCTTTAGAATGATGGTGATTCTTTCTATATGGAGTTTTAAACAGCATTGGGGACCCAAACCTTGTATTATATAATGAATTTTTGCCCATCACCGAGATATCTGAATAATTTGGTTTTTAGGAGATAATAAACTTATCTTAAAGATAATAATGTTTTATCTTAAAGCAATTGCAAATTCCTTAACTTAAGATATGATATTGGCCATATCCAGTGAAGATGTATCTCACATTATTTTGAAGATATTTTTTACACTATTATCGTCTCTACTTGGCTGGTATTATCGTCTCTACTTGGCTGGTAGACATCAATCGTACCAGAGACATTTTCCCACCGCATATCACAGTAATAGACTGTGCTTTCTGGTACATTTGTCTTAAAATCCCATGAAAAAGAGGACTAAAATGGTAAAAAAATGTTCACCAAGAGCACTGTCCTTGGACTTGCAATGGTTGTCAATCCAATTCCGTTGCCTAATGATTTAATTATCTGCAAGTGCCTATTTGGTGTCGGGTTAGCCTGTGGTTCTATAGCAGCTTTCTGTTTCTGCCAGGCAAGGCTAATAATAGTTCGACCCAAACAAGTTCTAACAGCACCAGAAGTGACAAGAATTGCAAGCAACAGGTACGATGCTTTCCACATTTTTATGATGAAAAATATGAGAAGGCTTGTTTTGGGTTTGTATGAGCTAGACCCTTTATATATTTAGTGACCAAAATTTACAAGGAAGAAGAATTAAAGTGAATAATGTTCAAAAGGGTTTACTGCATTTAATGGATTAAATGCATAATTGAGATGTTAATTCAGTAATAATAGAAGGGTATTAGATATTCATTATCCATCAAATTTAATTTTTATTTAAAAATCAAAATAAATTTTTAAATAAAAATATATTATATTAAATTAAATAAAAAATAAAGATAAAATCATAAATCCCTAAATCCTAACACATACTTGATTGATCTATCAATTGTAACTCAAATCTATCCATATTCATCCTTATTATAATCTATCCATATCCATCCATATTAGTTTTTTAATAAATTTGAGTTGAGTCATAATTGACTTTATCAAATCAGAGTTATGTTGGATTAGTCCATGAAAATTTATTTATTTATTTATTTATATTTATATTTATTTTTCAATAAGATAAAAAGAAAATATATTTGACATCTTTAGTAGGATAAAAAAAATGGTATAGTTAATATTTTGATCTTTGTAAAAATACTTGCAATTGAAGATTTTTTTCAGAATTAACTGCTATTGATTTATGAAACATATCTAATTTTGGTTTTTTTTCTATTTAAATATTAGTGACTAGTTATTTATTTCAATAAATTTTTAAGTTTTTTTTAAAGACATGTCAATTTTGGAAAAATTGTACTTTTTTTATTTTAGATATATCAAATTTTAAAGAAATGCAAATTTTGAATCACATTTAGCTGGTTTTCATTCTTATATATGTTGCATGTGTAATATGTAAAAAAATTTTGAAGAAAAAAAAAAGAAGAAACATGAGAATAAAAAATATTTTATTCTTAATTTATTAGTGTTTTCAATTTTATAGGGCAAATTAAAAAAAATGTCTATGTGTGTGCTTAGGTAATAAAAATAAATTAAAATTTAATATGAGTGTTAACATATAATTTAAAATTTTAATAGCAAGAAATTATTTTTTTAATAATTATTTATGGTGGAATCTGGTTCAAGGGCCAAACTCTAACCAGCAGAGGATTCTTTTGGGATCTCAAGCTATTAGCTGGTTTGGAGGTAGTGAATGAGCAAAGTAAGCAAGAAAGAAAGGAAGGGCAGTGGGAAACACACAGTCTTTAACGTGGTTCGACCAAATCTGGATAGAATCGGACCCTACGTCCACTTTAGTGTATTGATATGAAAATATTTTCACAGAGTTTCAGCATACAAGCCTCCCCTCGCTAACATTTATCTCCTTCCTATATTTTATAGAGGAAAGGAGGTTACAATTGTAATTTTACATGCAGTAAATCTTTTACATCAGGCATTAAATGCATGAGACTGGACGGACAGACTAAATCCTATAATTCGGCTATTGTAGATTGCCTCCTGCAGGTGGACCTCGCGTGTCTACTAGGTAATGCATGTGCTAGTCTTCTTCTCAGCGAGCTCTCAGGTCGCTAGCTGCGCCTCACTGGCTAGATCCTTCGATCTGGGAAGTGTCTATCTTCGGGATGATGAGGTTGAGCTCGCTCTATCATGGAAGAGCTCAAGCTGAGGTGGTCGCTTCATGACGCGAGCTGGAGGTGTAGCATTCTGAGTACTCTTCGAGTTGGGTCTTTGTTGTGCTTAGGCCGTTCACTGGTCCATAAAGGATGATTCAAATTTCATATATAAAATAAGCCCCCCTAACTCTCAGCTCGTTTCATGGGCTAGGAGTTGAGACTTTCTATAGCCTCTCATTTAAAGTCTTCTTCGAGACTGTTGTTTCATCTGTTTTAGGTCGTGCTTCCTATGGCACGTGTTTGACGATTATCAATGAGTCATCCTTAATCTTTTTCAAGGTAATAAATGATGGTGGTTGGGGAGATTAATTTGGACCTTTCGGTGAGATCGGACTTGGCTCTATTTAAGGGAGGAGAAATCCCTTTTGCTTCTTCACTAAACAAAGCATGAAGATTCTAGACAAACCTCCACTATTTCTGGCATTTTGTCTCTCCGTCGGGGTGTGTATAGCCTGCTGCATAGGGAACTCAGAGGATTTGGCTTCTCAGATAACATAGAGGGATCTCATACGGATCTTGAATTACGTCCTCTCAACTTCGTCGTGAAGTTTTTACGCCCAACTGGCTAGGCTCTTGCTATTTCTTAAGTTGCTCTCTTTGTGAATCAAAAAAAAGCTCCGACCAAAAAATAAGGAGATGTAATGCTCATCCCCTCTCCATTGGTGAGGGTCAAGTTAAGGAAAAGCTTGCTGTCGAGAAAGGCTCTAGAAGAAAAGTTTTGAGCCTCAGGTAGGTCTGCGAGCTCTAATCAGCTAGGGTGTGCCCCGTCGGTGGCTAGCCTTCTTATGTGCAGGAGCTTCCTTCTCATGCAGCAATCTTCCTTCTAAAAAGGACTAGTTGTAGCTCATTTTGACTTGTATTTTCTCTTCCTAATGTAATTTTACCTCATTAAGGCTTTTTAATGAATAAAATCTCCTTTGCGATCTCAATGTGCTGTCTTTAGTTTTCTGTGTCTATAATAGTACAAACTTTTATAGCTTACGATGAAACATTTAGATAGCCAACCGACCAGACCTTCTCAAACACAACAATCATGAACAAAACATCTTGCACATAAGCATTGTCGAATCCACAAAAAGATTGTGCATAATCAGGAAATTGCATGAGAGCTGCAAACATTTGTTCACATGCGAGCTGCGAGCTAGGGCGATCTCGTTGCCTTAGGCAAATAATCAAGTTGTCAAGTCTTTACACTTTAGTGAGCACACAATCATGCTAGTGTTAAGTGTTTATTAGTGCCTCCACACCTCATTGAGCACATATCTGTGCTAGCATAGTGAGCATTTATTAGTGCCTTCACACCTCAGTGAGCACGCAGCTGCTTTAGCAAAATGTTCATTAATTCATCTCTGAGTGAGCTTCGAGGGGCCTCAACCCGACCAAAGGTCGCAGTTGGCATAAAGTTACATGAAGGACTTAAAAGAGTTGGCCACATACAAGCTAAGAAAAGTGCAAACACTTGATAGCAGAGGGTAGAATGAGGAGATGAGGATGATAACATCAAGCCAATCAGCAAACAACCTCAAACAAAGCAGAGGAAGGCATTTACATTTACACTTGAATCTAAAATACATTGTTAATGTATGATTCAGATCGAGTCCCCCGACTCCTGGCCAAATCTGGACAGAATCAGACCCTACATCCCCAGTAATGTATTGATTTGAAAATATTTTTACAGAGTTTCAACATACAAGCTTCCCATCATTAACGTTCATCTCCTTCTTGTATTTATAGAGGAGAGGAGGTTATAATTATAATTTTATATACAACAAATCTTTTATATCAGGCATTTAATGCACAAGACTAGATAGACAAACTAAATCTTGTAATTTGGCTACTCCAGATTGCCTCCTACAGGTGGGCCCCACATGTCTGTGGGGCAATACATGTGCTAGTCTTCTGTTCAGTAAGCTCTCAAGTCACTGGCCGCGCCTCGCTGGCCAGATCTTTCAGCCTGGGGAGTGTTATCTTTGGGATGATAAGGTTGAGCTCGCTCTATCAGGGACGAGCTCGAGCTGATGAGGTCACTCTATGATGTAAGCTAGAGGCGTAGTGTTCTAAGTACTCTTCGAGCTAGGTCTTTACCACACTCAGGCCATTCGCTGGTCCATCAAGGATAATCCAAATTTTATATATAACATCTCCCTAATAAAAATTTTCAGATACTACATTTTCCAATTAAAGATATTATGATTAATATGATTTCATTAAAGATTTAATACATGAAGTATTAATTATATTTAATAAATATACCTAAAAAATAAGTCAAGCTCAAAATGAATATTTAAAAATCAATTATTCATAATTAATTATTAATTGTGATCAAAATCAATTATCCAAATATTGTCACACAAAATTAGGGATGACAAATGGATGATTTGTATTAGGATTAGATCACTAATAGATAGATTGACAATTATCTATTTATCTGTTTATGATCTAATTAAAATTTTATATGGGTTAAGGATTGACTCATGATATATACATAAAGAGTTAGACTTAATCTATTAATTTAATTATCATTATTTTTATATTATTTTATTCTATCAATTTTATTATCATTATTTTTCTAACTATTATAATTATATTTTGCTGTCACAATTGAAAAATAATTTTTCCATTAAATTCTAAACTATATTTTTACTCCATTATTGTTATATATGAAATTCAGATCATCCTTGATGGACTAGCGAATGGCCTGAGTGCGACAAAGACCCATCTTGAAGAGTACTCAGAACGCTACACCTCCAGCTTGCATTATAGAGCGACCTCCTTAGCTCGAGCTCATCCTTGATAGAGCGAGCTCAACCTCATCATCCCAAAGATAAACACTCCCCATACCAAAGGATCTGGCTAGTGAGGTGTGGCCAGCAACCTAAGAGCTCGCTGAACAGAAGACCAGCACATGTATTGCCCAGCAGACACATGGGGCTCACCTATAGGAGGCAATCTTCAGTAGCCAAATTACAAGATTTAGTTTGTTTGTCCAGTCTTATGTAGTAAATGCCTAATGTAAAAGATTTACTGCATGTAAAATTATAATTGTAACATCCTTTCCTCTATAAAATACAAGAAGGAGATGAATGTTAGAGAGGGGAGGCTATATGTTGAAACTCTATAAAAATATTTTCAAATCAATACACTACCGTGGACGTAGGGTCCGGTTCTGTCCGGATTTGGCCGAATCATGTTAAAAGCTATGTGTTTCCCGCTGCCTTTCCCTTCTTTCTTGCTTACTTTGCTCATTTACTACCTCCAAACTAGCTGACAGCTTGAGATCCTGAAAGAATCCTCCGTTGGCTGGAGTTTGGCCTTTGAACCAAATTCCACTATCAACATTTTGGTGTTGTCTATAGGGATCTCATCTATTCTAGTTCGTTTCCTGTTATAATGGCCAAGGGAAGAGCTACCAGAGCTCTGAACATGCTACTCAACCCTCCAGAAGGGCACGTCTTGATAATGGACTTCTCCATTGCTCCCATCATCAGTGTAACCTTAGCTTCCCCCTAGCCAGTTCTATTCAACCAACTGTCATTGACGATGGCATCGCTGGAATACAAGCCTAGCTCTAATGTCAGAAGAAACTCGAAAACATGATGGGAGAACTGACCAAAGTAGTTATGATATTAGCACAGGGTGTGCAAAAGTAGGCCGAAGTCGCAATGCCTGCAAATGTTCACCAATAGCAGCAAGTTGGACATCTAGGCACTGCTGAATAGGAGAACTCCTTAGCTCGTTGCTCGCAAGAGCAAACTCCCAGTTATAGCCCTCACAACCATGTGGATCAAAGACTTCAGCCATTTCTCAGCCAGCAGTCTAGGGCACGAGACCCATTGGTTAGAGAGCTATTCCAGAAAATAACCCAGTTGGAGGAACATCTTCAAGCTCCTAGTGATCAAGCTCGCTACAAAGAAAGGTCACCGCTCTCTAAGGAGATCGAGACTCGAACTCTCCCTCTCAAGATCAAGGTCCCTGCGATTCCATTGTATAATGGGGACTCTAACCCATATGATCATCCAGACACATTCAATGTTTAGATGGACTTACAAATGATTGATCCCTTGATCAAATCTTGAATGTTCCTAGCCACATTGGGAGGCGTACCTCAAGCTTGGTTCAGAAGCCTCCCAGCTCGCTTAATTTGTAGCTGGGAAGATTGCCAACAAAAATTCATCAGCCAGTATCGAGCACTGAAGAGATAACTTATGCCCCCTGTCATCTTGTCATGGTCTTTCAGCACAAGCATGAGTCGCTAAAGGACTACATTGCTAGGTTCAAACTTGAGACCAATTCAATGGAGAATCCATCTAAAGAAACCATGCTAGCAACAATCTCTATGGGACTCCGTAAAGATGGAAAATTGTACAAGAGTATGTACAAGTCCCTGGTGAAGGATCTCAACGAGTTCTATGAGCAAGCTGGTAAGTAGATTAAATGGGAAGAGACTTTCGGTTCAGAAAGGTATGAAAAGAAGGATGAGAAGGCTGGCTCCTCCCACAAAAGGAAAAATGGTAATATAGACCTGGGTGATCACTTCGTTGAATAGACTGCGAAGAAGTCCAAAAAGCCTAGAGGTGAACGACCTCAGCATTCGGATCACCACGAGCAATATAACATCCTGTCAAACTCCCATGATAGGATTTACATAGCAAAAAGGGACAGGGAAGACTTTAAAAGGCCCAAACCTTTGAAGACCCCATTTAGGCAAAGGAATAGAGATAAGTTTTGTGTCTATCACAACGAGGCTGGCCATGGCAACTCAAACTATTGGGCCCTTAGGGATGCAATTGAGGACCTGATCAGAAGGAGTCATCTAAGGGAGTACGTGGTGCAACCTGTGGGATAATAGTCCCAGCTTCCTCAGCGTAATGGTGGCCAGGAGCCGGGGCCTCGATCTGAATCATACATTAACAATGTATTTTATATTCAAGTGTAAATGTAAATGCCTTCCTTTGCTTTGTTTGAGGTTGTTTGCCAATTGGCTTGATGTTATCATCCTTATCTCCTCATTCTGCCCTCTGCTATCAAGTGTTTGCAATTTTCATAGCTTGTATGCGGCCAACTCTTTTAAGTCCTTCGTGTAACTTTGTGCCAACTGTGACCTTTGGTCTGATTGAGGGCCCCCAGAGCTCACTCAGAGATGAATTGATGAACACTTTACCAGCGTAGTTGCGTACTTACTGAGGTGTGGAAGCACTAATAAACACTAACTATGCCAGTGCAACTACATGCTCGTTGAGGTGCGGAGGCACTAATAAATGCTCATTTTGTCAGTGCAGCTGTATGCTCGCTAAGGTGCAGAGGCACTAATAAACACTCACTTTACCAGCACAACTACATGCTTACTGAGGTGTAGAGGCACTAATAAATGCTCACTATGCCAGTGTAGTTGTGTGCTTGCTGAAGTGCGGAGGCACTAATAAACACTCAACGCTAGCATGACTGTGTGCTTGCTAAAGCGTAAAGAATTGATGACTTGATTATTTGCCTAAGGCAATGAGATCGCCCTAACTCGTAACTCGCATGCCGTTAAATGTTCATAACTCTCATGTGATTTCCTGATTACACACAATCTTTTTACAGATTCAATAATGCTTATGTACGAGATGTTTTGTTCATGATTGTTGTGTTTGAGAAAGTCTGGCTGGTTATGTTAGTCTGAGACAGGTGCCCTAGGGCCAATTTGATTAGACCCTTTTACATCTATGACTATACATTCTGTAGATTTGGATATTAAAGGTTATATATTCATCTTATGTTGCATTCATTGTGTATTGCATATTTAAGTTGAAGTCCATGGTGAAAAGTTAATTCATTCAATCAATCCTATAAAGGGTTATGGGATTATGAAGGTGATTGTTAATAATATAAACTTCTGCACCAAAATGACACTAGTC
>JANHAO010022256.1:0-12264 GCA_026873985.1 Saraca asoca
ACTCTCACAATCCCATAACCCTTTATAGGATTGATCAAATGGACTTCTCACCATGGGCTTCATCTTAATTATGCATAAATCATAATTATGATCACAATATGCAATCTAAGATGAATATTTAACCTTTATTATCCAAATCCATAGACCGCTTAATCATAAATACAATAAAGCCCAATCAAATTGACTCTAGGGTACCTATATACGACTAACACAGCCTACATCCTGCAATAGCTGAATTGTAATCTTTTACTGTCTTTTTCATTTATATCTTAATGTAATACAACTGTAACTTGTAATTAATGCATATAATTTCTCTTTCCTCTATAAATAGGATTGCATTGTTAGAAGAAGTGGAGAGATCAAACTTTGTAAGCAAAAACTCTACTAAAATTACTTTCCAATACATTAATAAAATCTTCGTCGTAGACGTAGGATCCGATACTGCCCGGATTTAGCTGAACCATGTTAAAAATATAGCACCTCCTATTCCTTCTTCCTCTTAGTCCATCTCCTTCTGCACTTCAGAAGCAGCATTGGATCCCTGAACTATCTCCCGTTGGCCAGATTTTGGGACCCTCAATGCAAGTCGAAATCTGACGTCAACATTTTGGCCTCGTCTGTGGGGATCGTCTGCTCTCTGAAGTTGCCATTGTAGCATAACAATAGCCAGAGGAAGAACTACTTAGAGTTCAACCACTCCAGCCCTCCAACCAGCAGACACCCCTGTTATGGGGGCTCACCAACAATCTATTGCTGCTCCTGAAACTCAAGAGGCACAAATGCCCGGTCAACCTCATCCAGCGCTTGAAAGCACAGTAAGAGAACTGGTAAAAAATGTCAAAGCACTGGTACAGGCCTAAGTTCAGAGCATGCAGAGATAAGAAGAACTTATAGCACAGCTCCAGTAGCTTTGCAGAGAGGCTTAAAAAGAAACTCATGAATATCATGAAAGTCAGCAATTGAGGGGCTTGCAATGAGCAGGAAGATCCACCCCTCAATCTGAGATGTAGAACCGAACAATGGAGGAGATCCTCCGCAGGCTCGAACGGCTAGAAGAGCGTCTGCAACCTTAGAGCCATCAGCTGCTTCATGAGGAAAGCTCTCCATTTTTTATGGAGATCTAGACGTGACATCTCCCACAGAAACTCAAAGTGCTCACAATCTCACTGTATGATGGGAATAGCGACTCGAGCGATCACCTGGATGTGTTTAATACCTAAATGGACCTCCAAACAACTGACCCCCTGGTGAAATGCCGCGTCGTTCCAGCCATATTAGGGGGGACATCTCAGACATGGCTCAGGTGCCTCCGACTCACAACATTGGCAGGTAGGAAGAATGCTAAAGGAAATTCATTAAATAATATCGAGCGCTGAAGAAACAACTTGTGCCCCTTTGCCATCTCGCAATGATTTTTCAGTGCAAGGACGAGCCGTTCAAGGACTACGTAGCCCGATTCAGGCACGAGGCCAACTCCATGGAGAATCCTTCGGAGGAGGGCATTCTAACATCTATCTCAGTGGGACTTCGCAAAGATGGAAAATTATTGAGCGTTTACAAGTCCCCAGCTCGAGATCTCACTGAATTCAACGAGCGAGCCATTAAATAAATAAGATGGAAAGAAATCTTCGGAATAGAGGAACCTAAGCATAAAGCAGGCTATAGTGGTCCCACTGCAAGCAAAAAGAGAGGTAGCAAGAGTTACAACGACCCCACTCCTCATCTCACGAGAAAGGTGAAACCTAAGCGACCTGAAGGCCATTTCAAAAGCTATAGCATCATGTCAGATACACAGGATAGAATTTTTGCTACAAAAAGGTATGATGAGGACTTTAGAAAGCCCAGACCAATGAGGGTGCCCGCTATGCCCAGAGACCAAAGTAGATTTTATGCTTATCACAATGAGGCCGGACACATCACCTCAGAGTGCCGGGCACTAAAAGACACTATAGAGGACCTCATCAGAAGAGACTAACTACAAGATTATGTGGTAAGACTATCGGGAAAGCGCACTCAGCAGGCTCAGCGAGTTGTCACCCAAGAGCTTGAGCCCTCTATCAGAACCATATTCTGATCCTGTAATGCTCATCTATTATCAATGGTGACAAATTGTATCAACTGTTGTATGCTGAATCAATGTAAACTACCGATTGGCCGAGCATTGTCTAGATAGAAAGTTTTCATTTCGTCATTACAAAGATTCATCCAGGGGTGAGATGGCGCAAGGCCTACCCTGTCGATACATTCGAAATAAACCACATTCCATGAATTACAACCAAGGGAGCGAGTTCCCTGACAATAAAACAAAACTTCAACGAATGGTTTTCACCTCACCAGAATGAAAACAAAACTTCGGTGAATGATTTTCACGTTGCCACAACAAAACAACTTCGATGAACGATTTTCACCTCGCTATAACAAAATTTTGACGAATGATTTTCACCTCGCCGTAACAAAACTTCAATGAACCATTTTCACCTCGCCACAACAAAACTTTGACGAATGATTTTCACCTCGCCACAATAAAAATTTGACGAACGATTTTCACCTCACCATAACAAAACTTGGATGAATGGTTTTCACCTCACTACAACAAAACTTTAGCCAACGATTTTCACCTCGTCACAACAAAATTTTAGCGAATGATTTTCACCTCGCCGCAATAAAAAAAAAACTTCAGAGAATGATTTTCATCTCGCCACAACAAAAGTAAAACTTTGATGAATGATTTTCACCTCGTCATAACAAAACAAAATCTTAGCCATCGGCCCACTACAGCATAAAGATGCTAAAACTAAATCATTGCAGCTTTCATACAACTGACTGCCCGCAGCTCTCATGTGGGCGAGTTCTCATATCTCAAACAAGATTTCTCGGGCGACCCCACTCTCACTCACAATAAATTGAGCAACCAAAAAAATAAAGCATAGTCGATTGGCCAAAAGAGCATTTTATTGATCATTAGAGATTTACATACATTGATGCATGAAGCATCCCATGCAGCATTCGAAAGAAGAAAAGCTCATACAGCAAAATGACCTCGTCCAGCGAGGCAAAATTACATCAAAAGAAGAAGTGTAGAAAGAAAGGCAAGAAGTTCAAAGACCTGGCACAATCATTCCTGCAAGAAGAAGTAGAAGGCCAGTCACTGAGCTCGCGCCTGTAGGAAGGACAATGACTTCCAAACTGCTTCTGCTTATTTTCCTCCGTTGCGTCCCCCTAAACCAGACCCAGAGCAAATCAAAAAGTCATAGAAGCCGGCTGGCCAGGCAGCAGCACCACAAGCAACACCCAGAGGAGGTGGCTCGAGATCAGCACAAGATCCCCCAAGAGCCTGCCCAACAGATCCTGTGACGGAGCCACGTGGAACAAGCTATCCATTTCTCCCGGCATTCTATAATAGGCCATCCATATCTCGACAAGCTCCGTTGAAAGTCGAGACACCAAAACGCAAGAGGCTCATCAGTTTCCTCCATCGAACTTCTAAGGTGAAAGAGAGAGTGCCCCAGGCTATCAAAAGACCCGCTCAGGCCTTTGAAGAATCTAGAAGATATCTGATCTGATCTTCATCCAACGGCCCGAAACGAGCAACAACGCCACGTTGACGGCCAAAAATGGCAAACAGAAGAAAGCGTGGCCTAAAGCAGAATGGAAAGACATCTGATATGATACTTCAGTCAAGGGAGAACACTGACTGAAGATACAAATCAAGCCTCGAAAAACTTACAACTCCCAATCTGTAAAGCAAACCGAGAGTTGGGGGGCTTATCCAAAATGTTGACATCGAATTTTGGCTTGCACGGAGGGTCCTAAAATCTGACTAACGGGAGAGAGTTCAGGGATCCAATGCTGCTTCCAAAGTGCAAAATGAGATGGACCGAGAGGAAAAAGGAATGGGAGGTGCGGTGTTTTTAATGTGGTTCGGCTAAATCCGGGTGGTACCGGACCCTACGTCCATGGCGGAGATTTTATTAATGTATTGAAAAGTAATTTTAGCAGAGTTTCTACTTATAAAGTTCGACCTCTCCCCTTCTTCTAACAATGCAATCTTATTTATAGAGGAAGGAGAAATTACATACATTGATTACAAGTTACAGTTGTGTTACATCAAGATATAAATGAAAAATACAGTAAAAGATTACAATTCGGCTATTGCAGGATGTAGGCTGTAGTGTGGGTCCCCTTGGTCGGCTGTGGACTTGCATCTATCGCCTGGTGCTGCTTTACCAAGCGAGGTGTTGGGCGTCCCGAGCGGGGATTCTTGGTTCGGGGTTGTCATGGGAACCACTGTAGCAAGCTTGGTGCTGCTGTAGCGAGGTAATGGGCTCGAGCAGGGTAGTCGACTATTTGACGAGCTAGTCTTATGATCACTTGGCTGCATTGCTGTCTTACGACGAGCGAGGCGAGGCTTGCTTTGTGAGATGGTATCGGGACGATTTCGCTGTGCCGCTTTCTGACGGAGAGCAAAGTGAAGCTTGTTGGGCGCCTTTGGTGAGGCGAAAGGCTCGGCCTTCATTGTGCTGGGGGCTCGTTATCTTGAAACCGTTTTTTACCTATAACATATTCATTCTTTCTCTTAATCTTCTCCCAACTTTCTCTACAAGTGCCTTCTTCACTCTTCTCTTTCTTGATCTAATTCATCCATCAACCTACTTCCCTTCTGTTTTTCATCTCCTCTTTGTTTGGATTTTTTTTCTTTAGCTCTTGTCATGAATACAATTTAAAGAATTGTAATTAAATCTTTTAAAAGGATAATGATATTATTTTTCTATTTTATAATTTATTATACCAGAATAAGAAGAGTGAATATTAATCATTAGATCTTATATTGATTATTAGGATGATTCAAATATAAAGTCACATGATTTTTTTAAATGATCATGTGACCTCAATTATTTTTCAATTTTTAAGGTCATTTTTTTAAATGATCGAGAAGTAGCAGATGAATGTATTATTTGATTAATCATTAATTGATAAAATGAAAAGAAGTGAGACTTCGCAAAAAATTGTAATTCTAGCAAAATGTGGAAAGTTGTTTTTCTACTTTATCCCTAGGTGAAAAGAACTTTTTATATGAACTTTTAATTTTCCTTGTTAATTAAATAATTTTGAGCAATTATAAAAAAGTTAATAAAGGAATTTATTCATTGAGAAATTGAACTTCTTACAAGAATTTACTTCCTGTATGAACTAAATGACTTCCTAATCATCAATGCATGATTTGATGACTATGATTCTTTTTTTTTTTTAACTTTTGTATATAAGCAATACTTTCATTTAATATATATATATATTAAGCAATCAAGTAATATTTAATTATATTTTAATTCTCACCGTTATTACATGATTTAATGACTCTTATTCATTTCTTTTACTCTTGTATAAGAAAATGGTCTCATTTAAGATATCTTATAATAATAATAATAATAATAATAATAATAATAATAATAATAATAATAATAATAATAGCTTCTGTTGTTGTAGAAGGCATTCTCAAATCAGATATATAAATTCATGTTCATTTAAAATGAAAAGATGGCACAGTAAGTTTCACTATTTTAAATATAAGAGGATGCATATAATGAAAGTAAATCTAACATTTTGCTTTCAAATTTAATAATTTTTAGGAGATATATAGAATGGGATGAGTAAATATTATATAGAAATCCCAATTAGGCCGCTCAGAACTGCAAACCAAAGCGGCCAAAACGGAATCACTTTTGAACTTTTTAAGTACAAGTCCTTACTTAAATTTAGCATCATTGACATGCTGTGACACCAAAGTAAATAGATGGCTAACTTGAAAAATTCAACTTCGAACACTACATACATAAACCTCACAAATTTCATTTCGCTTAAGCATGTAGTATAATTGAATTAATATTCTTTTTATTTATCAACATGTACAAATATAATAAAAAACGTGAAAGATTGCATATAAAAGTAATTAGTATTAGGATAGTGCTTCAGTATTTATTTAAAAATTACTTTTTAACGTTATGATAAAAGTTCTAATTTTGATATAAAATTATAAGTTTATATAAAATATATAAAAATTTCAAATTTGTAAGCAAAAGGTGCATTGCAAAAATTTTTAAAAATTTTCTCAACATTCTTTATAAAAAAAATTGCAAAAAGTTACAAAACATCAAACATTTTCACAAACAATATAATAATACACACGGATTTAGAATTTTTTAGTAGTACATACTAAACAATAATAAAATTTAATACTGTTTCATAAATTTAACTAAAAAATTATTAAATGTGATTTAATAGCACTGTATGTCTTGAATTTAATATCGCTAGCTACATAAAATAAAAATCCTATCTAAAAAAATGTGCCACAAACAGTAATTGCTCTCTTAAATTTGTATAAATGGATTAATTGCAAATTGATTTTCTATCCTTCTTCCCAAGCAGACAAATAAACAAACAAACTGCGGGTCTTTATTCGTCAAAAGCTTGGGGGAAACTAATTCAGAATGCAAACTTTAAGACGATAGTTTTAATGTTTGGTCACTAGACAGGTAATTGCAAATTATGAGACCCTCGTTTTCCAAGAAATTTAATGACCAAACACACCCCAACTCAGTTTAAGCCAATGGCTCTATTAATGCACCTGTGACCCCAAACTCACAATCCCACCTCGCCTATTATGGCTTCGGAAAATGAGCAACCCCTGTTAATTGCATTCCACATCTTCTTAATTTTATCCATACATATCCATTTTATAAATCATTTTGATTTTATCTGATATTTTATTTTATTTAATTGGTAAGATTTATTATTTTATTTTATTATTAATATATTTAATAAATTAAATTATTTATAAACCTATTATTGTAAGTTTATGAAAAATTGATAACATGTTTTAATTTTAAAATAAAATAATCTATTTTATTCTTAAACTCATTTTTTAAAAAAAGTTATTTCAATTTATATGAAAATTATTATATTGATTTTTTTTAATGATAATGCTCCATTATTATTGTATTTTTCCAAAACAAATTAAATGACTTCAACTCAGGTTCTCTTTCACAACTTATTTATTATGTTACCTGTTAACTATTGTATTAATGATTAATTAATAATTGATTAAATTAGTTAATAACATTAATTATTTATATAAAAATATTTGATAGAATTAATTATTTATTATTAATTATTTTTATGTAAAATGACATATAAGAATAATAGATATATTTATAATTTATTTGGAAATTATTTTATTTTTATAATATTTCAGATTTTAAAATATTATTTATCATATTTTTCTTTTAAAAAATATTATGATTTATAATTTATTAGATCTTTTCTTTAATAAATAAATAATTATAATATATTATAATTATTAATTTTTTAAAAATAAATAATTATAATTTATTATTTATTAGATTTTCTTTTAAAAAAATAGTTATAATTTATTATAAATTTTTTATTAAGAAATAGATGAAGTTTATTATTATTGTTATTATTCATTTTATTATTTTTTATAAATTGATGATGAGAGAAAAAAGAAGAGGAATCAAATAATATACAATAATAAAGGTGTCAAATTTTAAATTGATAAAGAATAATAATGTCATTCTACATCCTAAATATTAGTAGCTGATTGAAGTATTAGTAGCTGATTGAAAAAAGTAGCTCATTGAGATAATCAAACAATTAAAACTCCTCAAATGTCTTAAAAATTGTTTGCTAAATGTCCTCTTATTGTTTAAAATTTTAAGTGTTGTTTCAATAATTTGAAAATTTTTAAGCTTAAATTAAAAAAAGTGAAAAAAAAAATATTACAGCAGTTCAGGATCGGCCATTTAAGTCATAGTAATGATTGGTGATGATGTTTTCTGTTTAATATGGCCACATTTTCAGGATCCTGAGCCAAGCATTCATTTTTTTTCTTCGTACCCAGGTTCCAGAGATCATTCATTAATCATGATGTAGACTTCACAATAACACCATAAAGTTTATCTTATCTATATTAAAAACTAAACACTTTAGAAAAAAAAAAAGAATCTTTTTTTTTTTCTTTTTTGTTGTTGTTGTCAATAATTAAAAAAGAAGGGAATCAAATGTACCATTTACATAAATCGAAGATAATTTATATGCAAAATTGCAAAAAAAAAAACAAAAACAAAATTATATGACTAATAAATGGAGGCATGTTGCTTTCAATCTGGTTGCAATTTGAGGAGTTAACACTTCTGAAGGCAGGAAGAAAAAATGCATGCCCAGATTAGCATCATTTAAGAATTAGAATCCCACAAAGAAAGTAATCTTTATAAATTGAGCAGATGGTGACCTTTGCATGAGACTTTCACTTTTCATGAGATATGTGACTAAACAGTAAACTCAAAAAACTGTGTCCATTTTTATCTGTCATTTTCCCAATTCTCTCTGTGTTTGTCTTTGTTTCTTCTGGAACATGGCTTGCAAACCAACCCAAACTTGTCAAATAGGCCCACGAAACAAAGTTCAAGCAGGCCGAACTCTCTCCTCCATGGGTGCAAAGACTGAGTGATAGAATTCTTGACCTCTTTGTCAGCATTCTTAATCTACTTTTATTTCAACTAGATTACACAAATTAATATTATAAAATAAATAAAATATTTATTTTATGAATAAAAATATCTCTATAATATAAAAAACATTTCAATTATTTTAAATAAACTCTCATAATATTTTCATATGTGATAGAATTGATTTTTTTTAAGAAAATTAAAATAAATCTAGCCACTTGAATTAATTTTAACTTAACATAATATTTGTATCAATCTTACTAATTGGAATAAAAAGTATATAATTTATTTTATGCTCATGAAAGAAATAATATATATTTTTATTAGTCAAGTTTTAAAAAAGAATCAATCATATGATTTATCAATTTATATTAATTTATATAATAATGTTATTTTATGGGTTACTTTGTATAGATAAGTAATTTAAACCATAAGTTAAATTTAAGTTTTTTGCTTTTAAGCTTTAAGCATGAAGAAGCACATTTTATTGTCATCCTCAATAACGTAAATATACGTTAAATATTTTTATAATTTGTTTATAATATTTATTAATTTAATGATAATAGTTTTTTATTTTACAACATACTAAAAAATAAATAATAATATAAATATATAAAATCAACTAAAAAAGTAAGGTATGATTAATCAGGCTTTTTGTCCTGTATGGGATAAAAAAAAAATATTTTTCTTGAATGAGATTGGATTAAAATTATTTTTGTAAGTGAGTTTTTTTTTACCTTGATGCTAGCGGCGCTGCTAGTTCGAAAACGTTGGTATTGGCAACTTTGCTAGGCTAGACTTTTTTTTTTTTAATATTTTTCTTAAAAATGTTGGTGCTATGAACGTTTTCTTCCTTTTAAAAAAAAATTGTTGAAAATATTGATAGCACGAACGTAATCAACTTTTTTAATTTTTTAAAATTTAGTATTTTAAATTTTTTATTCATAGAAAAATTTTATGTTTATTAAAATTTTAATTAATATATAATTAATTGTGATATATTATCTAGTTATTTTACACTAACTTTATTTAAAATGCCACATCTTTTATCAACCAAGGTTATTATTAGTGAAAAGTTATCTAAAAAAATATAAAAAAATTTCAAGAAAAATAAAAAAAGAAAAGGATAAAAAAATAAAATAAGATAGATTAGGGGAGAAAAAATATTAAAAAAATTTCAAGAAAAATAAAAAATAAAATAAGATAGTTTAGGGAAGAAAAAATATAAAAAAAATTCCAAGAAAAAAGTTAGGAAATTTTTTTTCTTTTTTCTTTTTTTTTTCTTGAAAATTGTTTACATTTTTTCTTTCTTAATCTATCTTATTTTTCTTTTTGATTTTTTTTTTAAAATTTTTTCATTTTTTCTTTCATAATCTATCTTATTTTTTTTATTTTTATTTCTCTTGAAATTCTTTTTACTTTTTTTATATGACTGTTCGTCAACAATAATCTTTAATGATACAAGATTTAAAATTTTAAATAAAATTAATATATAATAACTAGATAATATATCATAATTATGTATATATATATATATATATATTTATCCAATACAGGGCAAAAAGCCAATCAATCACAAGGATGAGAGAATGTCAAGGTAAAATAGATATCAAACATGCATTATTATGTATATATATTTAAAATTGTATATGCATTATTTCATAACAAATTCAAACTCAAAATTATATGTGTGTGAATTAAATATGAATAGATATAATTAATTCATATTAATTAATATAAATCTATTTATTAATAAAATTATTTTTAACTATTTTTATGATTAAATTAAGATTTTCATCCTTATAATTCATTCTAATGTGTAATTTTGTCATTACATTTATTTTCTTGCAATTAGGTCTTAAAATTTAATTCTGTTTATAATTAATTTCGTACCACAATCAATTTGAAACTTTTTATTTATAATTGTCAAAAATGGTAAATATTTATCAATTCGTGGATAAAAATTAAAAGGTACAACTCTCATCACATAAGAAAATAAGATATATATATTAATTATGAATATTTTTTATTTTAATGTATTTAATTTCATTGTATCTGTTAAATATTTATTTCAAATTGTAATTATTTATCATCTCAAGAAATGACTTTACATTATCATGTTATATATAACTTCATAAATTCAAAAAAAAATTATATGTATAAATAATTGCAAATGATAATCTTTATATTAGTGACTGTAGAAACATAATTAAAAAAATAAAATTAAGGACTTAATTAAAAGTATAAAGATAAAATTATCAAAATAAACTGAAGGGATCAAGAGTTTAAATAAAACTATATTTATTTATAAAGGTTTTTTCAGCATTATTTTAATTATTTAATTTGTATCCTATCTATAGTTGTTATAACGGGCTGCCCCATCTCAACTCGCCACCAAACGGGACAGGCCGGATTGACTCATCAGTTGGATGGGTTGAGAAAACTTTAATCCAATTCAATCTATTTACATAGCGGGGTGGGTCAACCCGACGGATCCAATATATTTTGACATGTAAAATTATCAAAATAGGACGATCTGCCTCGATCCTTTTCACCAAACGGGGCGGGGCAAGCTGGCCTGCAATTAGACAGATTGAGAAAACCTCAATCTAACCCAATCTATTTATATGATAGAATAAGCCAATTCGACGGACTTAATCCATTTTGACAGCTCTATCCTATCAAGTAGATTTGTTAATTAAAGAAACATGCATACTGTCCTTTAATATAGAAAAATAGATAATAGATTTGTTTCAGTGAGTTGTCATCTTGTGACATAGGAGAACTTCCATTGTCCTTTATTTCACCTAATAAATGAAAACAAATTATTAATGGTTTATAATTTTTATATCTTGAAAATAAAAATATCAGATTTTTATTACGTGTAAATCTATAAATGAATAATAAAATTAAAATTTAACCTTTATCTATTAAGTAAAAATAAGAGCTGTACCATATTTGAAGCTCCCTTTTTGACACCAGAAGTTTCAAATATGATGGTTCACATAAAAGTGTGGTCATTAACTAGAAATTAAATGGGGTTCATGAGGTTCTCATTTCTAGGCATTTACATTCATAAAAGAAGAGTAATTGAAAGTTGTCTGATCTTTCTAAAACAAATTTCTATCTATCTTCAATGTTGGCAGAATCTGATGAGAAGCAACTATAATAGCCAGATAGTCAAGGCCAATGATCTCTCTCTTCCCTCATTCAATTGTCCTACATTATAGAGCGTAACTCGAGCCTAAAAAATCTAACTTCTAGGGTGCATAGACCCAACTTTCGCTTCACCAATACTGATGGATACACTTAATTCATTTAATTTTTCATAATTTCTTTTACGTTTAAAGTAGTGAAAATTCTTAATCAGTTAAATAAAAAATGAACAACATCAATAAAAAATAAATAAATGTAGATAATTTTATAATAAAACACACTCAATCATTTAATAATAATAATAATAATAACAATAAGAACTTGCCCATTTTTGAAATAATGTATACTTCCTAACACAAAGAAATGATCCGAGATAATAATTTTAAATTATAACATCTAGTTTAAGAAAAGTTTGGAAGTATATCATGTAAGAATTATTTTATAATTCTTCTAATGGACTGCAGATAATTATGTTTTTTTATTTTATTAAAATAAACGGGTTAGTATATAATCTATAAGTGGATGCAATATAGCCCATTAATCTATTAAGGTGATCCATTCACATTGGACTAGGATATCTGTTACT
>JANHAO010022257.1:0-12257 GCA_026873985.1 Saraca asoca
CTGTTTGCCTGAGCTCTCGAAGGCTTTTTGCTGAGACACGAGGACTGGTCCTCGGGTCCTAGAGGACTCGAGGCCTCGTCCGTACAAGGCTTGTTTTTTAGTGTATAACAACACTTAATGTATAAATTGAAAAGATTCATAAATATAATTTGAATAAAACATTTAGACAAATTTATCTTAATGTTGTTGAAATTATTATTTCTCTTAGATTCAAAGAGAATGATGCAGATCTATATATTTGTTTAAGTTGGATACGGGCATATTTATGTTTCTAGTTTTATATTGATGATATTCTCCTTGAAAACAATGTTATAAGCCTTATGATTGAGACAAAGCAAATATTATTTACATACAAAGGATCTTAGTTATGCCATTTTCGTGTTGGGCATTTATGTCATTTTTGTGTTAGGCATATAGATCCATTGTAATAAATCTTAGGGTCTTCTTGGCATATCTCAAAGACTGTATGTTGAAAAGGTACTCAAAAGGTTCAATATATTTGATGTGTTCTCAAGTATTGCACCATTTCAGAGGGTTGAGATTCTTTATCAAGTCCAATATCCTCAAAATAATGTGAAGATCAAAGTGAGTCTCATATGCTTCTGTTGTTGGTAGCTTGTTATATGCTCA
This sequence comes from Saraca asoca, assembly GCA_026873985.1. NCBI lineage: Eukaryota > Viridiplantae > Streptophyta > Magnoliopsida > Fabales > Fabaceae > Saraca > Saraca asoca. The sequence goes on from JANHAO010022257.1 coordinate 631, forward strand.
AGTATGTACACATCTTGATATTGATATTAGTTTAGTATACTTAGGAGATACTTCAGTAATCTTGGTCAGAAATATTAAATTGTTGCAAAGGAAGTTATAGAGTACCTATAAGGTACAAAGAATCTTTGTTTTAATCTATTGTAAATCTAATTGTTACAGGCTACTTTAATTCTGATTTTATGAATTATCCAGATGATAGGAAGTTTATATCTTAATATATCTTTATGATGATAGGAGGATTGTACCATGGAAACTATTGAGCAGTCAATTATAGTAATCTCTACTATAGAGACAAAATATGTTACATGTTGTGAAGCCACTTGTGAAGCTATTTAATTAAGGAATTTGATATCTAGATTCAAAGTTGTAGAAAGCATATCCAGAACCTTAATTATATGTTATGACAATGTTGTCATAGTGAACTTCTCTTATAATAATGAAAGTACTACCTATACAAACTATTTAGATATTAACTACCAATTTGTTAGAGAGAAGATATATAAGTAATATACATATTGTCACTGATCGTATGCTTGCGGATCCACTAACCAAAGGCTTAGCAGTTAAATTATTCTTGAACAAGTGATTAGAATGAGTTTGGCTAAGCCTTTCGATATTCAAGGTTAATGGAAGTTTCATGTTTCTAATTGAAATATTGTTATCTTGAGATTAGTGAAATGTTAATGATATTATTATATGTTATATATATATATGACATTGTTGATTGTGTACATCTGTTATATGGCATATCAATGGAAATATTTAGACCCTATCTCATTATTATATTTAGATTTATTCTTGTTTTGGTATCTTGATCGGATGCATAGATCATTTTGTAAATATGTACATATGATCACATTTAGATATATATGTTTGGTTTCCCACATATTCCACATTATATTTCGATCGTTAAAACATAAATATTCAAGACATGTCTGACATTAGTATCCTTATTGGATATGATGATCTGTATAATTACATACATATGCTTGACCTATGGTTGTAATTGTGTCATGATTGTTGTTGCTATTGATATTCATTTTTGTGGCCACATATTGTAATCCAATTTTTTTTTTTTTGTTAAACTATGTTATCCAAGTGGGAGTTTATTATAAATCCTATGTGAACTATCATAGTTTAACTAATTATATGTTATTGAATTAAATGAATGTCATGATAACTAATTATGTTAGGTCAATTAATTAAGTGATTAAATTATTATGCCTATAATAACATCTAGACCTTTAGTGGATTTTAATAGTATGAGCTTTGTAACTGAGCCAATGATGATAGGTCAATTGGCCTAATAAAATAACAGTAAAGCAAGCTCTTACTTATACCCTAATAGAGTTACAATTGTCCTATTGATGTCAATTTTACTTTCTTTTTTTTTTATACTAAATTTATAAAGAGTGAACATATTAAAAGAACTTTTACTATAATGAATTCTCGAGCAGACATAATTTATTATTATTTAATTTAATTCATTTGTATAAATATAATGCTTTGTAATATGATACAAAAGATCATATTAATTGAGATGTTAATTTTTTTTCCAATTTCTAACACTACGTACTACAGTAAAATTAACGTGTATTGATTTCTTTAATCAAGTAATCGGAATGAAGTTAAAAAGGATGAGAATGTTGCTTGCAGGGTTTGATTTGATGGCTTTCTGATGACTTCTATATACGTTTAGCTAAGAAAGATTTTGTTTTGCGCAACAGAGCCTTTTCCTTTCTTTAACGTGGGTGGACAGTATTGCGAGTATTGAGCTATATATTCTTTATTCCAATTGAAAAGCCAATGTAGTCTTTGTAGTCAAAAGTGAATGATATCGGTCTGCAGTTACCGCATTGCATTTTAGTTTTTGTGAATTTAGAATAGCTCCTAGCACCATAATAATAATAATAATAATAATAATCATGATGGACTTTATATAATTTGTTTTGACCAGTTTATCTTGAGAATGTATGAGGAAGGGAGAACATGAAATTTTCTTCATATTGATCATGATTTTTCTGAGCATTTCTTTCCTACAGCAGAATAATTTGAAAATATTGGTGAAAAGTAAGATACTTATTGTGTGAAATAATACTTGATATTTTTATAAGATTGTAAGTTTCATGTCTTTCTAATTTTAAATTGTGTTCTCTATTTTTTTAAATTATTTATGTGAGTACAATTTGTATATTTATGTGATAATTTTTTACCAAATTTACTATTGATTATTTTTGTGTGATTGAGATCACATTGATTTTGGGACCTATCATATAAAATATTGTATAAATAAAATTGTATATTATGCATCCATGATTTAAGCGTAATGAGATATGAATTTTTAACGTTATATCTTATAATTTGATATGAGATAAAAATTTGTACCAAATTATTTTTGTAAAGCTCAAATTGAGCTACGTGGATGGGTCATTGGCAATTGCAAAGATAAATATCTAAATAAGTTGATAAGGAATTCCACACATGATGGTTGTGGAATATCATATGACATATTCTATCTCTAAAAGTAAAGGAGAAAATTTCTAGATATTATTTTTATCTTATGTAATTATTATCAAAATCCCATGATGTAAAATTTCGTATGATTGAGGACTCATCTATCATATTCTCAAATTTTTTATCGAAAATTTTATACCAGATTCTCATATGCTAATGTACAATATATTTATTATATTTTCAACTTTGATACTATTTTTTTTTATATAATTTGTTTATAAAATTATGTTGGTATTTGAGAATATATTGATTACTTATATTATGGTAATGTTATTAAGAGTTCACTTATCATGAAATCAGTTATATTTTTGTAATAATTAAATGAACAATTTTTTATAGCAATATTGATAATGTACTCTTCCTATTAGTGTGGCCTTATTAATATATTTTTACGATAATATAAATAGAAGATTGGATATTTTGGTTCTATAATTTTAAATATCCTATTGATATTAAATTTTAAAAGTACAATATTTGATTTTGTATTATGTTCAATAATCTTAAATACCTTGTCGAAATTAGGTTTTAGAATGTAATATTCTTTTAATCGACTTACTTATTCATTATAATTTGAGACACTTAGGCGGAATTATAGTGAATAGTGAATAAGAGATAAACTAAAATTGTATATTTATTATGAGGAAATATGTAGTATGGTTACATTTCTATGCATCATGAATATTCGTATGCTTTGATGAAATTCCTCCAGCTCTTTTATGTCTATGTAATTAATTTATGTTATTATTTTTTTACAGGATTAATTATGAGGATTGGGAGTCTTTAAAATTATTTTTTGGTTATTATAAATTGATTATAATCAATATTTCTTATAACTATGTATCCACTCATCATGGAACCAATTATAATCAATTTTTGTGTATAATAGCTTTTGTTTAAAATATTGTATGAAAGGTTGATATGTGACATTAACATATTAATTTATAATTATATTATTTAATAAAAAATGTTATTTTGTCAAGTTTACAAAATTAGTGAATTTTTAAGTTATATCATTTTGATGCAATTAATGTTGATATTTAAATTTTCTTGAATTTATGTCTGTTCATTATTTTGTTAAACTTTACAATTGATTTGATAGAATTTTTAATAACGATCAAGTATATATGACTTTTGATTGGTTATGTGTCTGCCTATCATAAAGCTAATTATGATAAACTAAAGTGAAAATCGTTTCATATATTGAAAAAATATTTTAATTATATGTATACGTAATTTATGAATTATATAAATAATGTACATGCTCTATCAATATGATATTATTTGATATAATTATGATATCCTTAAAACAAGAAAAATAAAATAAAATAAAATAAAACCTTTCAAAATAGTATGATTCCTTTCTATGGAATGCGATTTTCTTTTGTGAAAGACAAATTTTAGAACCCAATTTTTGTTAGGATTGAGTGATATGCCTAGTTATTTAGCATGAACTAAATATTGTGGATCATATTATGATCAACTTTTGCTTGTTTAAAAGAATCCAATTTTTGTTAGGATTGGATGATATGCCTAATTACTTAGTATGAATTAAATATTATGGATCATATTATGATCGACTTTTGCTTATTTAAAAGAACCCTCAAGTAGTAGAATTTTAAATGGGTCATTTTGAAAAATCATGTTCCATATATATTTTTAGAAAATAGGTGGAGACTTAACTATTGTTATGTCCTCATAATGATAGTAAAATAATAAAGTGTGTTTAGTCCTATATGTTTCTATTGTTAATGACATAATTATGTATTCAAGTTTCAAGTGTATGCTTGTGCTCATATATATTTTATTTATACGTTATTTTCAAACGAAGGTTGAGTCCCCAATTAAAAGGGGAAAATCCTAATTGTGTTTAACTTATTAATTAATGATCATTGTTGGATATGTAGTTATGATAGTATGACGTACTATTCTATTCCTAATGTCAAATAGACATTCATAGTTACTTCTCCAAGACGTTGTACTCACTCATCGTAGTCAATGCACCTTTTATGGTGAAATAACTGTATTTAAACTATGAATATCTTATATGGATATGTAGTTGTGATAGTAAGAAATGTTATTTTGTGATTAATGTTGAATATACATTCATAGTTACTGGCAGTACGAATAACAGAGTTTGGTATTTTTTATAGGATAAGAATTTGAATTAGGTATCAATACTTGAGAGCTTAACGCCATGTGTTTATGTTGTAGTAACTCTACTATTGTCAGTTTCTCTCATTTGTAACATTGTTGTTGGAGAGAAAATTTGATAAGTGTTATACTTATCTTCATTGGCCATGAAACTTCACTACTAGAAATCTTTTACCATTTGGAGTAATGTTGATACAAATGGGATTGTTTTGCCATATGATATACTGTGTTAGTATGAGTGTGTATGTGATAATTATCTTATGTTAATTGTCATGACTTATATGCTCACTTATGATTAGGTGTTTACCATTTAGAGTACTATTAGCTCAAATGAGATTGGTTCAACCTTTTGATCTATTGAATTAGTGGAAGTATATATGAATAACTAATATTGTCATAATGACATTTCGTTACCACATGTTATTAAACTTAATTATAATGAAATCTATGACATATTATTTAATTATAACAGAAAGACATTTTAACCCAGTTTCAATTTTGTTATGTTGAGATATGTTGCAGAGTTTAAATAATACATTATGGGCAAACAGTATGATCATTTTGGTGAAATTTACATCTGGTCACATTTGTCGTTATGTGATTCTTTGTTCTCCACATCTATTTTGCGTTTGATCATAGAGACATAGGTCTTAATATGTGTGATATCAATGTTCCTATCGAATATGATGTTCTGCATGTTAACGATTTATGATCTTATTATTGATCGATGGTTATATAATGTCAAATCATTATTTGATATTTATTATTGTGATTGTTATCCATAATATTTTTCTTTATCTATACTATTTAAATGGGAGATTATTCAAATATTGTGAATTAGTATACTCAATTAATTTATTATAAGTTGTATTATTAAATATTAAATAATATTATTTATTTATTTATCAGAACAACTATACTGTCATATTGTTATTAAGTTTCAATGTACCACATAATCTATCCATGAATTTATTGTTACGAGGGATTTATTTGTTAGGCTAGTGATGATCCGAAGACTAGCCTAATTCTTTCCCACAACATGAAAAAGAGGAGTTCAGATTATCTCCTAAATGAGTTTCAATCATAGATTTATAATTTTACTGCGCTAGCGCGCTGTGGAATGTGATTCAATCTATGACTTTAATTATTTTCAACAAGAAATTGCGCCTACCATCGACGAAGTAGCAATTGGCGATCACAATTCCATTTTTCGGTTACTTGCTCTCTGTTCGTTGGAGCCGGGAGCCTGCGATAGTAATGATTTGAAATTAAAATTTCAAAAAACACAAATTGTGCTTCAACACCAGCCGTTATCATTCCTCACAAATGGAGAGAAAACTATTACACAACAAGCTTGTGTAATAAGCATTAAAGCTGTCAAATATTGCATCATCTCGCTGGAATCACCGATACCAAAATTTGACCATAAGGAATGTGTTCGGTTCAACCATTGTGAAAGGCTTCTAGTGGAAATGAGGAATCTCAAAGAAGGAAAAAGTTTCTTGAATTTCTTGTCCTTGAGGCACAATTGAACGTAATGAGTGTTTATTTTGAAGAAATTCTTCATGAAAATCAATATACATTGCGTTAGTTAATCTCTAAAATTTCTGGAGATTGAATTGGTCTCAGCTATTGCTTCTTGACTCAAACTAGCAACAAATTATGTGAAATTATGAGATGAGCACTTGATTTAATTATGCGTTTCTGATAGATACCAGGGAACACTCTGTTTTGCTTTAAGGGTTATCGTCGGAATGACACAACCTGTTTGTTAAAATGACTCACTATATTGCTTACTATACTATTGGTCAAGAACCTACAGTTTGGCTAAGTGAATATCATAGTTGTTGTTTAAATAACACTAGAGGTGGTTGATGTCGTTTTAATGATTCCGCTGCTGAGGCTACTGAATAATTAAAGAGAAATTGTTATTTTGTGAATGTGGACACATTTAAAATGCCATGATTGGAAGTATGAACTAGTTCTCAAGGAGTAACTACTGTTTTAGATTTTGTTGCAGAAGTTCTTTCTGAATTTGTGACGGGACAGCTGAAAGAATCACAGATCATAGAAAATATCCTGAAGAGTGTTCTGTTATATGTTGATACTAAATGTGTGTTGGTTTTTAAATTGGATGTTTTTTGGATGATAATGGATTGTTTATATATGGGCCTATCATTTTTTAGTCAGCATAAGAGAAGGTGATCTCCCTTTACTCTTGGTTTTGCTCATTGAATCTAAAAGGAGATTGTCCTCAAATACCCTAAAGATGAGTCCTATGTGTTGATCTTGTATTTCTTTTATGTGATTGAAGATGGAATGTACAGAATATGGCAATTGATGTCTGCACCAGAGTTGGTTCATTATGCAATGACTACTGAGGAGAATTGTTGGGCAAGATAAATGTGGATGGGTTCTCTATGCTGGGGGACAACTGGAATGGCAACTCTGCCTCGTTGAAATGTTTGACTGATGACCATAAACAGAATGATCTTGGTGGTGAGCTGTATGATGCTTCTTTCTTCAATACGTTGGACAATGCTAAAGGTGCAGTTTCTGACAGAAATTATTTGAATGATAACAAAGCTATTAGCATGAATGATGCAAGTTCTAACCTGGAATCTCCAAGGGTATCTTCTTCTGATGTTTCTATCCCTTGCTAATAATGGTAAAGTCAGTACCGCCAGACCCATGACTGTTTGCTTCTTCAGTCGACTCGAATTCTAAAAACCTAAGTCCAGATTTGGTAATAGCTCATGGCATATTCGCGCATCATCAAATGAGAAGGGAGGACCAATCCTCACACAATTCATGTGGAACACTCCCCAGATCGCCAAAGTGTTAGGCTTCATATTGCTAGGACTGGAATTATCTACTTTTCTTGTGGTGTTTAGCCTACCTTGTAGCTTCAATGATGGCCTGTGATCTTCTTTTCTCGATTTCTTCAATTGCTTCCTGATACTCCGTTCAATCATTTCTAATTCTAGTCTCAACTTTTCTTCCGGATCAGACAATGATTAAAGATTAATGGAACTAGAGAAGCTCACCCTAGTATTGTTTCTCATGTTTGAAGCCTCAAGTTCACATCCGATGTAAAGAAGAGAGTTTTCTTAAAGAAATCAAGTGGAAGTTCAGGATTTGTACCAGCAGAGGTTTTATTGAGGATACCAGAACCCAATTTCATAGCTTTCTCTGATGCTGCACTAGCACCAACATCTGCATCCAAGGGAACATGGGAGTATATTTGAAGGCTGCTGTCATCATGTAAGATAAGACAAATTACCCACTGCCCACAAGCATATGTTTCCAATGATCTACTCTAGCAGGCTGTGGCTTACTCTCCTGTTTCTCATACGGAAGACATCTCAACTAGAGAGGTCGCATCAGAACTTAACTGGCCTATCAACGAGGTACATTCTGAAATGAAATGAAGAGCAGCTTATAATTCGATGAGAAGTACAGCAAGGAGCCCTTAGCATGAATTTCTTTTTCCCGAAGCTGTACAATTTCCTTCAACGGTGTAGGCCCATCATTCCCTTTGATTGACAACCCTAACCTGAATGTTTCCATTACCTGAAAGAACAATAAGAAACATCCTTCCCTGCAAAGCCTCATGAAGAGTGGCATCCATAATCATGTCATCTGACAAAGTGAAGTAGTGCACTGGATTAATGTTGTCTAGGGACAGATCATATATTTTGACAAACCTGTTAGTGACAACCATTAATTGAACCTGAGAACCTGGAACCCAGTACACTCGTCTGATATAAGCACCTTCCAAAGCTAGTTCAGTGGGACATGGCAATCTTCATAACCCGCTACAGCAAAATAGTTCTCAACCACAGGATTGAAAGCGACTTGTACAATTTCAAAGCTAACAACATTTTTAGAAAGTGGTTTCACATTGGTCTTGTCAGCTTTCACAAGTGCAGTGGTTGCTTGACCAATTAATTGCCCAACATCAAATTTAGAAACTTTATCGCCTTCACCAACTACAATCGACACTAACACAGCAAAGACTTGCCAAGAGAACCACTTGCTAAATGTGATTTAAGCTCTTTGGAATTTGAATAGTCCACCTTATTTGGAGGAAAAAGAGTCATTTTCCCCAGAAGAACATTAAGGCTCCGTCTTCATCTTCACTTGACAAAATATCATGAGTATAGACATGTTCTCTTTCCACCCTTTGAAAATCCAAAGCTGCATTTCTTTGATAAATACAGCAGGAAATCCTCTCTACTTTTCTAGTTTTGGTAAAATAAGTTTCATTAGCTTAATGACATTGTTAACAAAAACAATCATCAATAAGAACGATAGTAATGGAATGAATGGACAATGAAGGGAAAATAGTAATGCCACACGCAGTAAGTAACATAATAAAGGCTATATGAAACTAATGACGTGCTATATGAAACTTAATGCTACACGCAATAAGTTTAATTATGGAAGTAGGTCATGTATATAACACATATATCAACATAATAAGGGCTATATGAAGGATATCTGATAGTAAAAAAAAAAAATAGATATGAAAGATTATTAATCTTGTATTTTTATTATTGGAAAATATTCATGATTGTAGTAACGTGCTTATGCTTCTTCATTGGCAAGGTAAATCTGGTCCCAGTAAAATTGCAAAGTTAGAAACATGTGGTCAGTGTTAAGGTCTTGAATTTGAGTGGCCACATTATGGCCTTGTGGCTTTACATGTTAATTGCAATTACTTTCTGAAATGCTATAAAATTTTTCATCATTCTATTTTCGCGAAGCAAATGTTAAGCTAGGCCCATGGAATGTCACTTTGACTGATTAGCTATTTTACTTCATAAGAGATACTACTTTTAACGTATATTACTTTTAGAAATTATCTTTTACATGGGACATGATAAGCACATGCAATGCTATTACTTGAAGAATTATATTATACTTATTACTATAATTTATTATAAAAAAAATTGATACAAAACTTCCATGCTAATTCATCAATATTTTTTTTATGTAATGGCACAAAAACACGTGAAGGTTGACATGGTTAAAGTGATTGGTCGGTCAATTCATCCTGTCAGTGATCGGCCAATCGAGCAAAGATTTTCATCCACTAAGAGATAATACCTAGATAATTTTGATCCATTCAAAGACAATACCTAAAAAATTTTGATTCCTAAAGGAACAAGACCTAAAAATTTTGCTATGCTAGAGGATAAAATCTAGAAGACAATTTCACATCAATGCAGTTAAATCGATCGGTCAATTATCAACATATCGACAAAATGGTCCAAGTGACTGATTATTAATTCATCTATACAGTCCAAGCAATTAGTCATCATAAGATCAAAATGATTGATAATGGTTAAAGTGATCAATCGATCATCAACATGATCAAAGTAGTCGGTTTGATTATACGATTAAAGTAATAAGCTTACAAAGAACAATATTCAAAGGATGATGCAAAGGCCAGTCCTCAGTGCTTACTTCAAGAAAAATTGAAATTAATGCAATACACTCTATTTGTTGCAAATAGAAACTAATTATCAACACAATTAAAACAATCAATTGTCAACGTGGTCAAAGCAATCAATCAGTCATCAATAGTTCATTAACATCAACAAATCAATTGATCATCACACAACCAAAGACTTATATAGTATACAGTGTTCATATTAGGCAATAAAAATGATCGATATTGAAAGTAAAATGATTGACTTCTACTTGCAAATACTCATTCAAGTCTCCTTTACAAACTCAAATTGGGAAAAGTGATAAATATTATTAGAGAATAATATAATGACCTCTCTTATATTATTCAATAACTACGCTGACCTCCCTTCTAGTTTTAAAATGTAACCAAAATCTCATTTAATCAAAATCTATCTAGAATATTCCTCCAAGATGCTAAGATTCTATCTGAAAATAATATTTTAATAAAATAAAAAATCTAATGACTAAAATGGTCCAAATTTAATATATAGCAAAAAGAATTTCTCATTTTTTTTCTTGTCTCCAACAAAGTCTTATCATATTTATTTTAGCTAATAGAGTTAACGTCTTATACCATTAATTCATATTTTTTATTTTTCCTTATTTTTATTAAAATAGTGTTTTGTCCATTTTTTTTAATGTTTTCCTTTAAGGAAAACTATCTAATTTGTGATATTTAGTCATCACTATTGTATTGAAGTTTTCAATTCTCTTTGCCTCACACATATAGAGCTCCAAATCATTAATGTGTTCTGCAATCTACAAATGGCCTTGAATAAAAGAAGTCAGCCAATATATAATTCATACAGGGGTAATTTTGACATTTTTTTGGTCAAATTTAGTCTCTATTAGGTTGACTAATGTTGAACTAAGGGAAATTACTAAATAGGATTTAAGTGTACTGAACTTCAAACTTTATGAGAGGTCTGTATAGATTTTGAAATTAGAAAAGAAGTTCACGTAGTTTTCAAATATTATAAGGGAGGTCAGTACATTTTTCTTATATTATTATTATGGGGATATTGATTGCACGTGTTGAAGTTGTCAAATTAGAAATTTATAAACTGAAGCTATCTAAACTAACTTGTAGCATAGGCAACCCAGGTTGAACCTAAGGACCATTTTAGGATGATAAAATCAATGATATTAGGAGCTGAATTGGGGGGTTGGCAGAACTAAAAACTAACAAAAACTACACTAAATTAACTACACTAACAGAAACAAAAATAACAACAACAAGCAACCAACCAAGGGAATTAACTTGAGATCAATGCTTCCTTGATCACTAAATATTCATTCAATTGTTGTTAATCATAACAAGGATTCCTAAAATGATTAATAAGTTTTAAGTAAAACTCAGCCACAAGCAATCCATCAAGATCTCAATGCATTACTTAATTTTTCTATCCTCTTCTAAGGTGATTATTAAGATCTCAATAACCATATTAATACCTAAATTAAATGGATCCATTCAACTCAGATAT
>JANHAO010022258.1:0-12252 GCA_026873985.1 Saraca asoca
TGTATGTATGGAAATTTTATACTTTCAAAGGATCAATAACATTTTATATCATAAAATAATTTATATTTATTAATGAGATCCTGAATTGAAAAGGATTTGTCCACTCACCCTGGACTTCAAACTATCAACTGGAAGAAAATTCCACTGTGACCTCACAGATTGGGGTATCAATGTTATCATCACTTTTCCAAGGAAGTTTATGAAGCAATTTATCAACAAATTACCAATTTTGAGGAATTTTACACATAAGGGTTTCTACACAACTATCTTAAAATCTAATCACACGATTGCTATAGAATAAATCTTTTATTCTAGGAATGCTCACCAGGTCCAGAAGTGTCTACTGTCAACTCGCCGCCAGCCAGAGTGCCACCAACCACCCCGAAAGGCCATTGGAGAACAAGGCAGGACAAAAGAAAGAGGAAGAAACTTCAGCTGCCACCAACCCTTTTTCACCATGATGGAGCTGCAAGGAGATCGCAGCAAGATGAAGGAAGTCTGCCGCATCACAGCAGCGCCAACAAGAAATAACGACGGCTAAACCTTGTTGCCTTATTGAAAGTCATCTTGAAGCCGAAAGGAAGCTGCCGAAAAAATGATAAGCCAAGCAAAAATGAAAAAAGCTCCATCGAACTCCACTTTTCGTCTGAAGTTCATCGGTAAGCCCAAAGTTTTGGAAAGTTTCCGAAGAAACTCGAAGAACCCAGAAGAAGAAGTTGGAATCAGGAAAGTGACGCTGAATGGAGAAAATATCTCTTGAGGAAATTTTATTAAAAGAAGCCAAAAGTAAGTGAGGAAAGAAAAAGACAAAAGCTTTAAAGAAGAGAGAAAAACCCAAGAATTTCCTAGAGAAAGAGAAAGGAAAGCACAGGAAAGAGGTGGCTAGTGGGGGAAATTTGGTAATTAATTTTTTTTTTGGAAAAATCACATTTTAGCCCTAAAGTTTTTGGCTATTCCGAAAGTTATCCCACTCGAAAACAAAGCTTTTCAGTTTAGTCCTTAACACATTATTATTATTATTATTATTATTATTATTATTATTATTATTTGGGTATTACAAAACAACAAACTAGCATTTGTACAGCAATCAGAATTTTATTCAACAAGTCGCAAACCATATTTTATACATACAAGTAAAGCAGATTATCTATTCACATTCAAACTAAAAAAATTATAAAATTTTCAAATATTACAGCATCTATAATTTACTAGAAATATATTAGAATCAAATTATCAATAAAATTTTTCACTTTCATCTACTCATCCAAACTGTATAACTCACAGAAATTTAAGTTTTATGAACCCTATAAATTACCAGGAATTCATTAGAATCATACAATAGCAAAATTTCCTATTTTTCATCATTACACATATTTAAGCTTAAACACAAATTTTCTTGATAACTTTCAATCAGAGCACTACGAAATAAAACTAATAATATAGGATTACTCACTGGGTCCCAAAGTTACTACCTTCAGCTCGTCACCGCCAGCCCAAATGTCATGGCTAGCCGAACCAGCAAAACACAGGGGAAAGAGGTGAGAGCCAAGTTGTTGTAGGCTCTTTTGGCCCATAGGCACGTCAGAGAGGAGAGAAAGGATAACCACCGGTGAAGGGGTGGCCTGACAACAACCTGAACCGCTATGGCTGAATGCTAGCTTTGTCGACTGCAGCAAACTTTTGAAAACAGGCTGGCCAAAGGGGAAGAGGAACTGCAGGAACCAACTGAGCTTTTCTTCAGTTGAAGACGGTGGCCAGAGCTACGCCAGTAATGGGGAAAGACTCCGGAAGGTTCCGGAGATGGTCAGAAAATCCAAGAAGAAGAAAGAAAGCTCGTGAAAGAAGAAACCAAAAAGAAAAAGATGGCCTCGGAAAGGGGGGGCATCGGCTGGTCCGGGCCTCCCCCTTTTATAAATAAAAATTATATTTATATTTTACATTTTAGCTCCCATTGTTTGCACCACCTTTCACTATGGCCCAAAATTTTGTGTCGCCTTAACAAAGGTCCAGCTTCTAGGAATCTTTTTAATTGAGTCCCTATCAATTTTTTAATTTAGTCATTTTTCAATTTTAATTTTAATTTTAATTTTAATTTTATTTTTATTTTTATTTCTATAGAATTTTCAGGTGTTACAAATATACATTGCCTAGTTTGAGCGAATATACATTATCATGAATAATCCAACAAATATACATTGTCATAGATAGTTCGACAAATATACATTGCCTAGTAGAGCAAATATACATTGTCATGAATAATTCGCCAAATATACATTGCCTTGCTTGAGCAAATATACATTGTTGTGGTCAATCTAACAAATATACATTGTCATGGTCTGCTAGCTGAGAAACATTCACGTGACCTAATGGACATTCATTACTAGAGGCATGAACTACCACACATTCTACCCAACAAGTATACATTGTCTCGCTTAACAAATATATATTGTCACGGTCGACTTGACAAATATACATTATTTTGCCGAACAAATATACATTGTTGTGGTTTATTAGCTAAGGAGCATCTGTGCGATCTACCAAGGTGCACGACCTGACAAATATACATTGTCATTCTTGACAAATATACCTTGGAAAAGTAAGAAGATTATAAAAAATTCATCAAAAACCTTGCTCATTGAGATTGCGATTGCAAGCTTTTGCCAGCAAACTATAGCTCCCAGTCTGCAAAGTGAATTGAGAGCTGGGGGCTAATGTTATAGGTATTTTTGGAACTATGTAAAATGGGCTGGTAAAAGCCCAACGACAAGTTCAACTAGAAAAGGCCCAATTCGTCCAAAATTGAGGTCGTTGGACAAAGGCACCAGATCACGAGACATGAGTTCAGATTGTAAGACAAAGGCAATAGCTCCTGGTCGATTGACAACGAGCTCCAACTCATTGGTCAAAACATGCCACCTCAACCATCTTCTAAAAAACTCACTGTGATTAAACTCGAGAAGGGACCAACTTGTAGATATCAACTCACATGGCCAACTTGCATATGTCAACTTGTAGGAATCAACTTGTAATTAGTTTATTATTTTCTTTTTCTGAAACACACTAAGATTGTATTCCTCAGCAATTATAAATAAAGGTTAAGACTATTGTACAAGAAAAGGCCAATTCTGATACATATACTTAGACTGGTAGAATCCCTATAGAAAAACATATACTTTGTGAACACATTCAATACTCACCAGAAAGACTGAGAAATAATACTATTATGGATGTAGGGATTGACAATCGACTTTAGCCAAATCATGTTAAAAACTCCCGGTGTGCCTTTTCCTTGTTCTTCCTCTTTCTCCAACTCTTTCTTTCATACTCAACCGGATTACAATTTAGGGTTCATTGAACTTTTTGGTGGCTGGATTCAATTTTTGCACTTTTTTGATTGATCGGACTCCACCGTCAACAATAATAAACTTATTTTTAATCTAAAACTATCTATTTCTTAATTACAATTTTATAATAAATCATAATTATTTCTTTCTTGATAGAAAATTTAATAAGTAAAATAAATTATAATTATTTTTTTAAAGAAAATCTAATAAATAATAAATTATAGTTACTTATTTTGAAAGAAAAACTAATAAATATAATAAATTATAATTATCTATTTCTTTTAACAAATCTAATAAATAATAAATTACAATGATTTTTTTAGAAGAAAAATCTGATAAATAATATTTTAAAATATCAAATATTATTAAAATAAAAGAATATTCAAATAAATTATTAAATATACACATGTTTTTATACATGATTTTACATATAAACAGCTAATAATAAATTAGCAATCTTATTAAATATCTTTATATAAACAGTTAATATTATCAACTAATTAAATTAATTAATATAATAATTATTAATTAATTGTTAATGTAATTAGTTAATAATTAATATAATTAATTGATTGTTAAACAGAGCCAAAATCATTTCATATATGGGGAAAACAAAACATGGAGAAAAGATCAAGGAGTATATCAAAGATAACCACAATTACAATAATCATACTAATATGATATGGAAGAAATAAAATATTTTCTATTATTTTAATATTTTATAATTATAAATATAAATAAATAATATTATTTTTATGAAAATGATTTTCATCAAAACAAATGGATCTTTACATTTTTTTTTATAACAAAAGTAATAAATTAATACACATATAGAATGCTTTACTCTGAATTTAGGCAAAAAAAAAATTCTAAATATAACATCAAATACCTATTCATGGCTAAAGATATTGACACAATCTGAGCATCTTTAGTTGAAGATAACTTTGATACCAAATCTTGTACAAATACATTCATCTAAATATTATTTGAAGCAAGTACGCCATAATAGTTACGTTTTGGTGGCATAGTAGGAAGATAATAAGGTCAAAACTGGATTTGAGTGTTAAGCACGTTTAAGTTCAACGAATTGCAGACCCCAATTTTGACTTTGCCTTATGTCAGGGGTAGGGAAGTATGACAGTTGGCATTAGCATCAATGAAATATGGAATTATATTTCAATTTGGCCGTCATGCTTGCAGAACGATGTAAAGCGTCCGTGGAATAACCATGATTTTTCAGAAGCTTATTAGAAAACATTTTTTTCATCCATCAAATTTATTATCAAGAAAATTTTATATTGATTTGATCATGCTTAAAATATAAATATCATGTCATTTTGTTCTTTCATAAATATAAATTTTTTTAATTTAATCTCTATTTATTTTTTTAATTTAATCTTTTATAAATTTAATTTTATTTAATTAAGTTCTCTTATCCACTTACTTTATACCTTATTAACTAAAATAATAATATAAAAACGCAAAGTATGTTGTGACATTATCTAATGTTTAAAAGGATATTAAATATATAAATATTTATATAGATTAAAATAATATTATTTTAAATGATAAAAATATAAAATTATATTGATTAATTATCCTAAGTCAATTGTTTAAATTAAAGTTATGGGTTAAGTTTAGAGCACAGAGGAGGTTACACAAATACGATGTCATATTACTTTTGGGGTTTTAATGTTATGAATTTCATTAATAAATTTAGAAATAAATGAATAAAAAATCTTATTAGATCAAATTAATTCTATTAAAAACTATTTTAAAAAGTAAAAATTAAATAAAAATCAAATAAAAAAAATACTTACGTCTGTACGAGACTAAAAATATTTTATACTAGTCTCTTCTGACATCCATGTCAATTTCATTATTAGTCTAAAGTATTTCCACATCAGGGAAATGAAAAGATTATATGAATACCAAAATGCTTCTGCTGATAAAATTATCAAAAATATGATCTATAAGGAACCTTAAAGGATGTTTATTCGATTCCCTTGGATTTTGGTTTTCACTTTTCGGCTCTGTCAATTTGCTTGCCTATAAAAGTTTTGTTGTCTGTCCATGTCTTTGGTGCTAATAATTTGCATGTCAAGGAAAAAAAAAAAAGTATATATACTCTTACAACATTAGTAACTTTTTACAAAATAATTTATGATTTAAATTTTTTTATCTTTTCAAAATATTTTCTTGATATATTAATATTCAAATAAATTTATTTATAAATTATTTTATTTAAAAATTTAAATTAACTATTTCACATAAAAAAATTTAATTATTTAACTAATAAGAGTTTATAGATATTCTCATATTATTTTTTAGTTATATCTACTATTAATATAAAAACCGTGAGTAATAAATCTGCCCTTAAGCCACTAAAAGGCGTGTCTTCTACACTCGCTCAATAAGGGCGAGTCAACAACAATTTTTTTTTTTTTTTTTCATTTCAGATCTTTTTACAACGGTATCGCCATATTTTCCCGCGCTGTTCGTGCTGATCGTGGTGGGGTTTTTGTGGAGTGATTTCTGTGGCGATCGTGGTCAGTCTTGCTATTAGCTATTTCCTCTGCAGCAAATACCAGATTCAAGGAGGCAAACAATTAAACTGTGTAAGTAATGAATCTGCGAATCAGTCTTACAGAAATTCAATTTTTGGAAACTATGCGATCTTTTCTTAATTTTTCATTGATTCCTTTCTCTGTTTCTGTCATATTCTGCTTCTATCTCACTGTAGAGGGACCAAATCTGGCTGATTGCAAACTTCTCCTCCTCCTTTTGCAACGATATGGCCATATTTTCCTATGCTATTCATGCTGATCGTGGTGGGGTTTTTGTGGCGACCGTGGTTAGTCTTGCGATTGGCTTTTCCCTCTTCAGCAAATACCTGATTCCTGTGTTAAGCCCGAAGAGAATCGCAGACGGCTTCTTCGTGTAAGATGCGAGCTTTCGGTGAATACGGCAATTCAGGACAGATTCAAAGAGGCAAACAATTAAAGTAAGTAAGTAATGAATTTTCGAATCAGTCTTCCAGAAATTCAATTTTTGGAAACTATGTAATTTTTTTTTTAATTTTTCATTGATTTCTTTCTTTGTTTCTATCATATTCTGCTTCTATCGAGGGACCAAAAATGGCTGATTGCAGACTTCTCCTCCTCCTTTTGCACATCATATCTCTTTTTTAGCTATTACATTATGGTTCCTTTTTCTTATTTTCAACCATGATATTGTTCTGCCTTCTACTCTTTCATTGTGCGTTGCCTCCACTCGCCAGCACAGGGAGTGAAGCTTTCATCTGCTTTCAAATTTTCCTTCATCTCTTTTCAAAGGTTTTAAATCAACATCTAATTTCATACCTCCATCCTCCTCATATCCCTTATCGGTTATCACTTTCTTTTAAATCAATTTGAAGTTTTAAAATTCTAAACCAGTTCTGTATTATCTTTCTTTATTAATCTCTCATTCAAGATGAAACTCAATTAGGTAGTGTTAGCTTTGTTAGGGAGATTGTTAGTATTACTATCATATTTTCTTCGATTTTGATGTTGGAAAATAATTTTGATGTATCACAATTGTTGATTGTTGGAATCTAACCCAACGTCAACAATTGTGCTTGTAGAAGAAAAAAGAAGCCAAGTAGTAAATGCCGAAAATCTTTAAAGATTTCGGTGCCTTTGCACAGTGAATTAAGGCTTATCAATAAGACTCAATTCATTCACCAAAGTGCATAACTCAGAAAAGAGAAAACAAAGAAGAATACAAGAGTTAAAGTTTAATTCTTGTGTATTCTCTTAGAGTGAGTTGTGGATATCATACTAGGTAGAGTGTGAGAGAAATATAGAACTCTAAATTGAGAGTAATGAAGTGATAAAATTATGAGGATTAGGTATAAATCCTAGAGTGAGAATATTGAGTGTGTAAGAGAGAGATATATACCAATGATTGAATATTTTTCGGAGTCTTTCCCATGATTTTTCCCTTTAAGACCAAAGAGGGTTTTCCACACAAAATTCTGATGTTCATTTTTCTTACATTTTCATTTTATTTTTTCCGCTGTGCATGTTCTGATCCCAACAACAATCTCACCATGTGTTTAGTGTTCGTTGTTTGATTGCAAGATCAATGTTAACCAAATGCTATTCAAGAGATCTGTATATAGATATAACAATTTTATTGTATTAATTAAGATCTTTTATAAGTGTGATCTAATTCATATTTGATTCAAATAAATCTCTTAAATCAGTTAAGTTGAGGTAAAAATAAATCACTTGAAATGAATTAAAATAAAAAGTTTTTTAATAAAGTTTTTAAATACTCTTTCACAAATACAATTTTTATAAAAATTATTTTTCACTGTGTGAATCGATTCACGAATTGATTCATACAAAAAATCTTGTGAAATGAACATAAATTGATTCACAAAGAATTATTTTAAAAAATCTTTTTATTCAAGGTTAAAAAACTTAGAGAATTGACTAGGTAATTGATTCATGACTTGTTTATATGATAGTGTAAATCGATTCACACCTTGATTCAGTCATGAAGTTCTTGATAATATTTATAGATGAATCGATTCATAAGTTGGTAACAAGTTGGTAATCGTTCTAAATTGATTCACAATCTGAAAGTTAGTTTTTTTTTAAATGTGGATTGTCACACTATAAATATTACCTAACCTCATTTCAAATATAACTTCTATTGCAAAAAATTAAGAGAACAAAGCTAAAAGCATATCTGTCTCTACCTCATCCATTTTTCATCAAATTAAGTCATTCTTAGATCGAATTAAAGGAAACTATACATTAAATAATTGAGATCCACATCTCATTTCAAGTATTATATATTCTATCTTGAAAACTTGTTTCTGTTTTAGATTTCCAAGGTTTAGAAATCTTTAGAAATCTGATATATAAAGGAAGAGGTTGAGCTTCCCTTTGCATCTTCTCTAATTGTGAGGTTGATCATAATTTTAGAAGGTGTAAAGAATTTTTATATCTAAATTGGTTCTCAAGAGTCTGATGGGTTCTTACGTATTTAGTAATAAAATCAAGATCATCCGATTGAGGATTTGGTCGGAATGGACGTACACTTCAATTGCAATTTCAATTGAAGTGGAACCACTTTAAAAATTTTGTGCCTTTTTTACTTTACTATATTAATTTTCATTTGCATATACTATGTTTGATAAATTGTTCTTACATCTAAATTACTCTCAAAATAGACATAACAATTGATTCTAACTTTCAATACAAGTAATTGCATTCATTAAATAAATTCTAATAATTTTCTTTTAAAAATTCAAAAGAAGATTTAAGACTTCCGTTGAAATCCAACTAGAAACCAACAATAAGAGGCCAACTGGTAGAAATGGTACTCTTAAATTTGCACATCCACCCCTTTTTCGATGTATTTGTGAGTATGCTTATGTTTCTAATTTTTGTAAAGTACCCCACCCTCCTGTTTCTCTCCGAATTTTTATGCTTTTCTTCATCTTCCATATCTATTTGATTATAGTATTATATAATTTCTATATATGTTCTATTTCTTTTTTATTTTTAGATATTCTTGTTCTAAATTTTCTTTCCACGTTGGATCTAGCTGAACTATAAGTATTAGTTAAATCATTTTGAAAAGTATGTTATTCATAGAATTCTTATAGGTATAATTCCCTAATTTTGACCACTTTTTTCTTAACCAGAGTTCACTCGCCCTATTTTTGCACCCCATTTTCTTTGTCTCTTATGATTGAGTGAGAGTGCTAATACTCCTTTTGGGAGGTATTAAAATTTTAAAATCCATTAATCCTCATGCATCATTATATTTAATTGTGTTAAATTAATAAAATTATATTTGGTTTATAAGTCATGGCAGAGAATTACTTGGGACAAAAGAAAACATTGAGAAATTCAAGACACTAATAATGGTTCAATCGTCTAGAAATCTAAGTGGACAAAACAAGCTGACATGTTTAAAAGTACTAAGGGTGTGTTTGGTTACTTGTTTTAAAAAATAGTTTTTTGTTTTTAAAAACAAAAGACTTTGTTTGGGTAATTGTTTTTGCAATCAGTTTTTAAAACACAAAACAATTTCCAAAACTTGTGTTTTAAAAACAAGAAAACTAGAACAGCTCACAATTGTTTTTTGTTCCTAAAACAAGTAAAAACACAGAAAACTATAACATCAAAAAAATTTTAATTAAAAAAAAAAGAGAAGAGGACCAAATTGAAATATGGTAGGGTCTAAATTGAATTTTTTTTTCGGATGGACCTTTGTAAAAGGCGGTGGCAATTGTTGGGGCCAAAATATAATTTTTGCAAAAATTATTTTTAATTATAAAAAGAACCCTAGCCGGCCTTCTTCTCCATTTCTCCCAAAACTTCCTCCTTTTTCCTCTATCTTCGCCGTCCGATCTTCTCCTTCGACGAGTTCCTTCAGCCAGCATCGTCACCGGCCCGTGACCTCCGGCTGATGAGCTTCTCCTCTTCGGTGTCCCTTCGTCTTCATCCCTCGGCGGTTTCTTTGTGATCGACCGTTTCGTCAATCTGAGGCCAAAGTTTCCCGGTTGGTTGCTTTGAGTTTTCTAGTGAGCTTCGACGAGTTTTAGGCCACTGTCAACTTTTCTTCCTCTCCTTTCTCCGATCATTTTTCCCCGGCTTAGTTTACAACTTACGATAGCTCCCTCCTCCCCTGTTCAGCCAGTTGGCTTGGCCAGTGGCCTTTTAGGGCCGCCGACTGTACTTCGGCTGGCAGTACTACCGGTGGCAAGCTACCTACTAGTGTAGTAGGACCTAGTGAGCATTCATAGAACATTAGATTTATTCCGTAATGATTCTACAATTAAATATTAAGATAATTGTGTATAAACCCAAAACTACAAATTAATGAAACTGGGAAATTTTACTATTATTGTGATTCAGATATATTCTGGATAGAGTATGGGGTTTATAAATGTTCGAGTTCTAAGATTTCAGTAGATTTTCGAGTAGATAGTTCAGAGTCTAAGGTGAGTTGACAATCCATTTTCACTGAAAAATCCCATGTGTAGAAATGATAAAATTTTTCTATGTGAGATGGTGTAGTTTCATATAAATAATAACAATTTTACTAGTTGTTATTTTGAGTTTGAATTGGATTGTTGTTTTAAATCATGCTTTACCATTTTACTTTACATTACTAACTTTGATAATACCATCTTTCTACTTGATTGGATAGGGAAATGTACTAATTGATTTGTGCATGTTTTAATAAATGTTGCTTACCCTATTGATGGATTTTCTGCCATATAATGTGTTTTTAAATGCTGATTTGATGTACTACAAATATTATGATGAGATTGTCTTGGTAACCCTTAGAATATGTGTATCACCCGGTTAGGAGTGGATAAGGTGAGAAATGTAGGGGATATGTTTATGTACTCCAGTGCACTTGGGAATATGAAATTAGTTGGGTAGGAGTGGATAAGGTGGGAAATGTAGGGGATTGTTCACGAGCATTCAGTAGACGTGTTGGATGATTTGTGATGATGATTATGCTTATATTCTAATGGTTACTTTCTTGGAATATAAACTTGTGGAAATCCATTTGTATGATTTTCCATAATGGGTTTTAATGAAATGTTTTGAAGATTATTGATTTCCTCTCCTGTTTATTTTCATATTGTTGAATATAATGTTTCCCATTACATAACTTTCTTACCGAAATATAGTTTTTAAAGGTATATTGATATTATGATTGCAAAACAGGTAAGCACACCTATACGACTATATTTATACCCACTTATATTTTTAAATATGGTTTTCAATGGGATTTTGGGTGATTCTTGGGATTATTTGCTCACTGAATTTCAAGGAAACTCACTCCTTACTTTTCTATGTTTTTCAGATTTAGAAGTCTCTCTAAATTCTCGTCTAGTGCTCCACCTTCCGCGGAGATAAAGGTATAAATTGGTGTTGTGACTTGGCAGTTGGATAGGAATGCATATTGCATTATGTTTGTGATTGAGTTCTGGATGCCCATTAGGTTGTATTGTTAGTCTGGGCCATTGCGTGTCATTTTATTGTTGTACAGGTTGAGACAGGCATGTAACCCTTGTATTGTATTTGTGGCCACGTGTCTGAGTGTCCAAAATTTTGGGAAAATTCTGTCAAATTTTTGGTAGAAATAATAATATTTTTACATGTTGTTAAAGTAAATCATATGCATTGGTGTTATATATATATTGTCAGGCTTGTAGTAGGTTTTCTAAGGATGATCTGCTACACCGGTCACATGCCCAGGATTGGGGCATGACAAGAACAACTTGTGTTTTTGTTCTCATTAATGGCATAATTGTAAATAAGGAACATTGCCATTAAGAAGCCCTGAGTCATAGCCTACCTGATATCCCCATCTCCCTCATCACAGTAAACCCATTTCCCCATTTCCCTCAATCACAGCAAACCCATTCCCTCAGTCATCGAGCAATCCTTTCCTCAGTCACTGAGCAATCCCTCCTTCAATCCTTCCCTCAATCATCGAGCAAACCCATCTTGCCATCGTTGCTTTGCTGTAAGAAAATTGTCAGGTTTGGTTTTTTTTCTCTTTTTTTATTCAAATTCATATTCCTATTGTTTTCAAGACAATTTGAAGTGGGGCTGATTATTTTTTATTTTTTTTTTCAGATTCTTAATCCTAGTTTTTCTCTGTCATAGAAGGTATGATTTATCTCCTCCTAACTATTCTTAATCTTGTGAATAAAGTTGATTGCAATCTGGGGTTTTAGGTTTTGTACTGCCGATGATGCTATCTCTGCATATAGATAGATGGTTTATCTATTAAAGCTCTTTTTTCATAGGTTAACGATCATGATCTGGGGTCTTAGAAATCCTAGGCATGTCCTCCCAAGAGAAGGGTATGCTTCCTT
>JANHAO010022259.1:0-12251 GCA_026873985.1 Saraca asoca
AAATGGTTTTTACAGCGCCAGATCATCCATAAGGTGATTGCTTTTACATGGCATTGATGTCTATAATCCTCATCACCATCTTTATAGTTAACAATCCAATCCAAAATTCATTGAGAGATGTCCATCTAGATATTGTGAGTATAAAGTCCCAAAGGACCACCAAATCAGATTGCTCTAGAAAAATGACATTGGAAGAATAAGTGACTATAATCTTCTGGAAAATCCTTACAGAAAGGGCATTCCAGATCACATGGCACATAATGGTTTATGAAAGATAGTTTCAGGGGGAGGAGATGATTGAATAGTCCCTAAAGGTACATCAGAATCTGTAAGTAGTCTGATTTTCCATAGGGCAGATCATTCTTGTCTCTTCTGCCTTTGCCAGTAGTAAGAGTCGTGCTCCAAAGGAGTTTTGTAGTCTAGCTTGACAAAGTATGATGCATTAGCTTGATCCATCCAAATCAGCTTATCCTGGGCCCCAAATTTAGAAGGAGGGGTTTTGATAATTTATGAAATAACCTCCGAAGGATAGAGCATTTTAAGAATACGCATTTGCCATGTCTTGGAAGAACTATTGATTAAATCTACAATTGTGCTTAGTCCTCTCTCCAATGGACAAGAGGTAGTCCACCAAAAAGGACTGTTTGCCGAATCTGTTGGCCATTAGCTATACTTCACTAAAGTTTAGATGTCATGAAGCCTGCAACATTTCTGATTGCAATCCATCTCCAAGAGGCATGATTTGGCTTTTTAAACAAATATTCCAAATTCCCCTGACCATATTTTCGAATGATACATTGAGCCAATAAGGATGATGGATTATCAAGAATTCTCCACATCTGTTTTGAAACCCAGGCCTGGTATAATAAATGCATTATGGGAAAACCCAGACCACCTTCTGCAATAGGCCTACAGAGGTTTCTCCATTCAGTGAAATAAACCGTTTTAGCATTCTGCTTATCTCCCCACCAACATTTTGTTAATAAATTATTCATTTGGGTGGTATATTTTGTTGGAACCATGATTGTAGACATATGATAAATGGGAAGAGATGCTAGCACTGATTTACATAAGGTATACCTACCCGCCTAGGAAAGGATGTTGAATTTCCATCCCTGAAGCCTCATGCGAATTTTGTCAACTAGTAGTTGGAAAAATCTTTGCCTATCAGCAACATTACACATAATTGGAGATCCGAAATACGTGCCAATATTAGATGCCAGTTTAACACCAAAACTTCCTCCCATAAACCATTTGAATTGATGAGGAGTGCTTGGGCTAAAATAGAGCTCAGACTTTGCTTTATTGATGACTTGCCTAGATAAGTTCCTATAAACATGAAGTCCTTGTTTTATCTTTTGACATGACTGAGAGGTGGCTTTGAAGAACAGAATTAGATCGGCATAAATCAAGTGAGTAATAGGAGGAGCTTTCATGGAAACTTTGATGCCATAGAGTTGGTGATGCCTCTCTATTTTCACAAAGATATAAGATCTAACATTTGAACATAAAATGAGTAAGATATGAAGAGAGAGGGTCACCTTGTCTAAGACCTCTTTTTGGGAAGATTGGTTCAGAAGCTTCTCCATTAATCGATACTCTATATATCACTGTTGTTACATATTGCAAAATCATTATGATCTAAATAGGAGGGAATTTCATCTGTTGGAGTACTGCTTGAATAAATTCCCATGACAAGGTATCATAAGCTTTCCTAATATCCATTTTTAGGGTTGCCCAAAAGATCTTTTTACCTTTACATATTTTCATTGTATGAAGTCGCTCCAGGTTGCCAAAAGGTTGTTATCATTTATATTCTTGCCTTTAATGATGGCATTTTGGAAAGGGGAAATTACCTCACCCAAAATTGGTTGGAGTTTATTGACTAAGACCTTGGCTAAAACTTTATAGTTGACATTAGCAAGGCTAATAGGTTTGTAGTCAGAAAAGGACACGATTGTCATCCTTAGGAATTAAAGTTACGAATGTCTGATTCATTTCTTTGAGCAAATATCTCAAGAATGATTGTGCCATGGCCATGAAATTTTATTTAATAATATGCCAAGCTTTTTGATACAATTTAGCTAGCATGTCATCTAGTTCAGGAATATTGTTTGAGGGAATACTTGTCATGACCCAATTTTCTGGTTATGATTGACATGAGTATCAATCCTTTATTGATAGTTACTAGCCTTTGTTCGTTTCCGTTACCTGTCTCTATTCATACTTGTTTCACTATTACTAGTCATGTTTATTCAATTTCAATTTGTTGATTTGAAATATTGAAAACTTATAAAATAAAGGTTGAACAACTTGGAATATGAATATATTTCATAATATATAATGGCATTGCCCAATACACATGCCAGATTAAACATCTGTTCACAAATTAACCATAGGTTTCCAAATTACATTCCAACTTCATAACCAAAAGTCATTCCCATACTATCCTATGTCCTTTCAAGGGCAAAGTAACCAAAAAATTAGATTAACCTATAACTTACCATGAAACCAAAAGCATAGGTTAATATAACTAAACCTTTTGACTATACTATTTACAGTTCTAAAAAAAAAAAAAGAAAGTTTAGCAAAATATATAAAGATGGTAAATCCTCTAGGGATCAGACCATTCTAAGGCCATAATCAACAGGACATTCGAGGGTTCTAGAGGAATGATTTTGACCTCGTGTAATACTTCACACTCAACTAGATTCAAAATGATTATGTACTGAAGTCTTATCTCGCATACACCTAGTGGACTTGACACGGTGGTGGAAAAGGTATTAGAAGTAATCTCCATTGGATCACTATTTGTTCTTACTTTTTTGAGAGTGGCTTATCAGCAAGATCTTAAGAATTTGAAAAATAATTCATAGAAGAGTGAGTTTAGGGCTTAGTAAGATACATCCATACCTACTTTATGAATGTCTCAATAATAGTTATACACATGAAAATAATAGCCATTCATTTATTTTTATTTCACACCATTTTGATCCAGTCATATGTCAAGGCTTCAATTCATTATTATTATTCATCACATATAATTCACTTTATATCTCTTTCAAATTTCTCCAAATAATAATTCAAATAAGAGGTAGAATAAATAATATCAATCAAAATCCTCCTTGTTACTCCATTCTAGCCTTATTCGATACAATCCCAGCCTTATCCTTCCAGATTCTACTTTGTCCCTCACACCATATCAGAATATGCGGATCTTGGATCTGGTTCATTTACCCTTATCTCATCATCATCATCATCATCATATATCATATATTGTCTCATGTCTCATGGGGAATTCTCAAACTTTAAACAATATCAAAACTCACAAAAGCTATCACAACATTCACATTCAATCTTAATCTTGATCATATGGATTACATTCTATCACAATCATAACCATATGTTCTTTGTCTCATTACCATAATAGTTACCATAATGATTACCTTAGTATCAATGCACAGATAAGTATTAGATTTATTGATATTGGCTTAGGACTTTTTCAATTAGGATTTATTAATGTGGTATTCAAGTTAGCTAGAATTCATAAGAGATTAGACCTGGAGAAATGAAGATGCCTTAGAAAGAGGAAAGTTTGAGCTGAAGAGTGTAAAATTCTGGAGGTGCAATTATAATTATGAGTATGATCAAAGATAAAATCTAAGTAGAATTGTAATCAAAATTATAGGAATCATATGGGAAGGATTTGAATTGACTCAAGGAAATCTAGGTCAAAGTGCAAGTTGCTCACTCAAATTTGAAAACACTAGAAGTTCAAGTTATGCATGCGATCAAAATCTTGATTGGAATTGAAAAATAGGGTAGGATAGTTTGATTCAAATCATAAGAATTTATTTCAATTTCCAATTCAAAATCGCAAGATATAAAATAGCTTGATTCTTAAGAGCATGATTGTGGGGAAAGTGTAAAAGTGGCAATTAGGCTCGTGAATTTTGGAAAATGCAAAAAATAATTAAAAAAATAGGGAAAACAACTCTCTGTCTTACACCAAATCATAAGAGTTTAACACAACATATTTTGAGGACTTAAACACACTTAAAACCTAATTTTTTCAATAGAAAACCAACCATTATATTAATAAGGCCATAAAAATTCAAACTTTATCATCTAATAATAAATACCCATTTTTATTGACTTACTCCCACAATCAGAAGATCGCAATTAATAAATACAATATGATTCACAAGAAAGGTATGAATCACTCATTTTAGCAATTAGAAATAAGAAATCTAATCAAAATTTACAAGGGTCCTCTGTAAGAAAAAGAAAAAAAAGTATATTAGTTTCCTAGAATTTTCAAGGTTTTTTTTCCACCAAACAATTAACTACTATAGATTATGGTTTCATTGCAAAGAATCAAGCTAGAAATAATAGATTTAAGCCCTAAAATCACCAGAAAATCATGTGGGTTCATGGGTTGAATAGTAATGTAAATAGTGTCTGTTGGCTTCAAAAATTCATAATTTAGATTTTATCCCATAAATCAATATGATTTTGATATCAAATTAAAAAGGAAAAAGAGAGAAATCAATAATAAAAATTTGGTACATTATCATGAATGATCAAGTTATTTATTTAAAGAGAGAAAGCGTGATGTAGAGAGAAAAAGTTTATAGCTTGGTGAAAAAGATGAGTTACATGGATTGTAATTGGGGGCAAAGGTGAAGAAAATAAAGAAGTAGCTAGCCTCTTGAGGGCAAAATAGAAAATTTTGTATCCTTTGACTTTTGACTTCCAATTAACCCTATTTTCCTTTTAAAAACTTTTCCTTTTTCCTCAACTTTGAATCTAAAATTAATATATTCATTAATCGTCAGCGGCCATGAAATTTTAACATAAATTAATTAAAATTAATTGTCTTTATAACGACTATAATTTTATACTCACTAGGTACCTATAACACTAGTTTTCATCTTTTTGAAATTTTTTGGAAATTAACTCTCGAAAACACAAATGTTTTTTTTGAGCATTTATAATGGAAATTTTCGGTTGCTTAAAAATTCCTAAAATTCATATAATCTATTTTTACCATATTTGAACTCTTCATAGTCCAAAATTATAATGTTAAAATTCTTAAAAATTTCAAACTCAACTTTTCAGATTTTTTTTGAAAAGCCATTTTATTATTAAAATTAATTTTAGAAAATTTGAGGTATTATAATACTATACAATGCTTGCTCAATTTCTCTATTTGTTAAAGGAAGCAAAAGTTGATTTTGTTTAACTATTGATAGAGCAAGAATATCTAGATCTTGCAATTATTGTTCCATGTTAACTTGCTGGCTTTGGGAGTTAAATAGATTAGAGAATAACTAAATAGCCATGTCATCAATTTCATTTTGATTGGTTATCCATTCATTGGTGTTTGATAATAATAGACCAATTTTCCTTTTTGCATGTCCAATAGTCTTTGAAGTGTGGAAATAACTTGTATTTCTATTTTCTTTAAGCATCCAAAGTTCTTTTGTTTTTTGAGTCCATTTACTTGCCTCACATAAATTAAGAAATTCTAATTATTTTCCAACTTCCAATTTTGTTGTTTGATTATCTGGAATCCTTGAATTAGGTTGAAGATTTTGTAGTTGTGATTCCAAATGTTGAATTTGTTCTTTGATCTACCCAAGTGTTTGCTTATGTTAAAAAGTGAAGGCTTTTTGAAGCCTTTTAATCTTTTGAACTAGTTTCCAAGCTATGGATCCATTACAAGGGTAAGACTAGTCTTGATGGATTAATGTCATGTAAAATGGATGAAGGAGCCAAACATGTTGAAAAATGAAATTGCCTCTTCTATGTGGAGTTGTTCTACTTGTAGATAACAATAACGGGAGATGGTTAGAACAGTATAAATGAAAAACTATCAGACTTGTATTAGGAAAGAAACTTAACCACTTAGAAGTACAAAGTGATCCATTAATCCTTTCCCCGTACCTCTTGGTTTCCCTGTCTATTATTGGTCCAAGTGAACTTGCCAACTCGAGGTACCAAGTCTATTAAACCCAAACTAGCCAAAAAGAGTTGAAAATCTTCAATACCTAGTGTATGAGGAAAAGAATTTTATTTATCAGAGAAATCCGTGATTTGATTGAAGTCCCAAATACTCAACCAAGTGGGATGGAGTTGAGAGAACACTTGACTCAATTCTTTCCAAAATTTGTTTCTATCTTGGATATGGGGAGGGGCTGTCATGCCCCAATTTATGAAATATGATCGATGTAGAAGGTCACTATTAGGAAACCCTCTGTAAGCTTGACAATGTAAATTTTGTACTAAGGACTCACAATTTCATAGATGCATACCTAAAAATTTACATGACAATTTTATCAAAAATTTGGTAAAGTCTCCTCTATTTTTCAGACTTCCAGGCGCAAATCCTATACAAATAAAAAGGGCTACATGCCCATCATAACCTGTACAATAATACAACAAAATGCACTGGCCCACATTACATAATCTATATCTTACTATGCATCCAAAAACCAAAACACATTTCTACCAACTACCAAAACATTCCACCATTGTTATACCTTTAATCCTCATAGGAGCGGTCCACTTGATCAATGAGTAGATCTTGAACTAGTATAAGGTGGAAGAATTGTGCATGTATGCTCGGGCTCTGAAAAATATTAAGGAAAAGGAGTGAGTTTCATAAAAACTCAGTGAGTAAATAATCCCATAGAAACAATATATATATAATTGTGAAGACAAACTTACTCATTTGACAGCCATAACCTCAAAATAGGTTTGAAAGCTCTCATTCATCAAGGAAATTATATAATTAAACTTATGATATACAACAACATAAAAGTGAGTAATGACATATACTATTATGAAAATATCCATTATGGTGTAAACTTGAAAGAAATTTAGTAAAACCTTTGAAAATATATCAATATTTAAGTAACAAGGAAAATTTCTAGAGGTAAGCATAACATCATAAACATCCCCAAAATCAATCTAATATCCATGCTGAATATTCAAATATTTGATAGGTCCACCCTTATTTCTCTAATTTAATGTGCATGTCAAATATTCATATATTTGATAGGTCCACTCTTATTTCTTCTTTCATGTACTAATCACAAGTGCACTTAAGGGTTACCAATGAATCTTCAATGGATCCAGGACCTCAATTGATAAAGTCATTTTTTGTATTTAAACATCATAAAGCAAAATAAAATCTCTAGTACCAACCATGTAAACCAAGAATAAAAACATAATTTTATCACGTCAAATTAATTTCCATATATATATATACAACATATGGTAAGCCTTCAAAACAAGGTAACATCAAAATCCCATTACTTAAATCATATTAATTTTCATCAAAAATTATTTTACAATGTAAATGAGATTTTAAGAAATAGATAGGATTATCTACTCACTTTAAGGGCTCCTTAACTAGTTAGTTTTCAGAGGAGAGATCATGAAGTATTAAATCACCTAACTAGAAAATTTGAATTGTTCAGCCTATTTAAGAATAGATGGTATCAAAATAAATCCTTGGAAGTAAATTTGAAGTCTTATAATTAAGCACAACTATCCTATTCTAGTATTAGACTATAATATCTAAAGCTAAAAATTCTCAAATTGATTACAAAACTACAGGGGATTCAAAATTACTACTACTAGAATTTGGCAATGAATCACATATCACAATGAGCCCTTCCTTATGTTGAGCATCAGTCATGTCGCATTTTCCACTTTTACCCCTTTCATATGCAACATCATCTTCGAATATATCACTTGATGACTTGACTTCAAATTGCAAAAGATTATTGGGTTGAAGAGTTTTAATTGCAACATCACTTTGTACATTAATTCCTCCAAGCATGCCATTTACATCAACATCTATTTTAGTTGTATTTATTATTTATTCAGATTGACTTGTAGCACCTATGTTAATACACTAGTTGTCTAACTTATTACAGAATCAATGGGTGTATCCCTAGAACTCCCACCAGTTGGCACCGCAACATTACCTTTTGACAAATTCCCCTACTTTGAATTTTATAAACATTAGATCCTTGTCTTACAGGAATATTAACTGCACAACTACTATACACATTAGGTTTTATAACATCCACTGACACTCAGATTTTATCTAACCTTTGTTTATTATCAACTATAAGCTGCACCGAAAAAAAAAACTTTAGATTACCTTTTAGTCATAGGTTCACAGTCCCCCTACTTTTGCTTAATGATATTGTCCAAACCATGTATGTTTGGAGACAATATCTTACTTTCTACCAATAATGCATCAAAACTAGAATGATTCTCTATAGTGTTAGTATCCTTCAAGTCATTGTCCTCATGCTTTAATGCTTCATATGAAAGTAAGCTTAAAGGATCTCACAATGCCACTTGTTCTTGATCTTTAAAATCTTCATACTCAGGTTTTGTTAACAGTAAAATTTGGTAAGCCTAAATCTTAGTTAACTAGTATAGTCCTTGAAACCCCCAAACTGCAATTCGATTAGGTAAATGAGAGATGAAGAGAAGGAAAGGAAGAATAACAAAGGTAAAGAGGATTTTTTAATATAGTTCTGCCAAAGTCAGTGTGACCCCTATGTCTACAGTGATTTATATTAGCTTTATATGGTGATTTCATTATTCTGACTAGCAGAACTATAATACAGAGATTCTACCACTACTTTGGTAGAGTTTCAGTATGTATTTTTTCACTATATCTTATAATAATCTACCCCTTATTTTATAGAAATAGGGAGGGTTACAAGTGTAATTTGACAAATTATAAATTTATCTTGTCTGTCGTATGGAGCAATGAATGCTAGGTAATTCATCGTCAGATCGTTGGAGGCTGATGTGTAAGTTTTGGGTGGCTGACTTGTCAGTTGTGAGGATATGCCTTTGACTATTGATTGGACTTAGGCATTCTATACCTAATGCTTGGGGGAGCTAGCTTGGTGGTTTGAGCTCGCATTGGGTGACCTGCTGACTATATGAGTTGGTTCTACTACCAGGTCGAGCCAAAGTGTCCTTTTGGAAGATGGTTGAGGGCTTGTTTTGTTTAGCAAGCCAAAGCTCAACTTTAGCAAGCTGGGGGTCGCTTCTTTGACCTCATCCCATGTCCTAAGCTCATGATCGGACATCTGATGCCTTTATTGAGTGACTTCCATGCCGGGTAATGGATAGGTTGGGTCTTTCCCACATGAACTTGTCTATTAGGCTTTTGTCAGCCCATCTCACATAGTACCAAAAAATACACATAACATTAGCCCGTAGCTCTTAGTTCGTTCTGCGAACTGGAAGTTGAGGTCACTAGCAAAAGTTGTAGACTGTGATGAGCTATGTCGTTATTCAAATTTTTATTTTGTTGTTTCACCTACCCCTACCATCATTACCGTATTAATTGCACATATGTTCTCATGGTTGCTAGTATGGCGATGGCTGAGCTTGATTATTTTCTAGACTGTTAAATCATGGGCCATTGATTAGTCTTTAAATCAAATAGCCGGGCCATCAAGGCCATATTAGATGAGAAACCGTTCTTTTCCCTCTCACTTTTGAAAATAGACTTTCTGTCTTACGAGTTCTTAAGCAGTTGTCTCTAGTCTTGTTTTCTTGCTTTAATGGTCCTACCATTACTGTTGTTATGGATCGATCATTTCATCCAGAATCCTTTTCGCCCTCATCCATTTTGGAGCTTGACTCATCCTTTTGACACGGTAAACCTTCTTAGGCCTTTTGCTTTTAGAATGCCTTATTTATGAGTTTCTAGCATTACACTGCCTGGTCCGATTGTGAGGGCCTTTTTGTTGCTAGAAACTTTATCTACTAGTTTTTGGGTTATAAATCATTAGATTTAGCTTTCTATTTCCCTGGGTTTAGTAGTCTGATAGGCTTTGTTGACTAAACCCTTCCAAGTTTTTAATAGTCCAAGTTTATGATATGGTGGCTTGAGGTGTGTATAATCAGCTGCTTAGGAAATTTTTGTCTAGCAAAGAGAAGCTTTAGCTTTTCTGATATGGTTCACTTGAAGCGAGCTGGCTACTTGAAGCAACCTGACTGTCTATCCTTCTATGTAGATGGCTGTAGTTCATAAACATCAAGATCACCAAATAAGGCATGACAATGAGCCTGGCTCTTAAGCTTGAAGTAAGGAGATGGCATTTACCTCGGTTGAAGTAACCTCTAGGAGCAATTAAGTCACTAAACAATCTATTCCTCGACCTGACCCTATTGAGGGGCAACAAATCACTGAGAGCTCTTTAGATTACTCATTCTTTAATAACTATGCTTTGACCATCAGACTGGACAAACTTTGAAACATAGTTGAAAGTTACCACTTCCCTAAAGGTTGCAGCCTCATGGCACCTTCCCCTGGTAATCATGTAGCCTATCCTCCTCGAAGATTTGTTGTCATTAGTACCTAGCATCTTGCTGCTGGGCTCAGGTTTCTAGTTCATCCATATATCATTAATTTGTTAAATAGATTAAAGCTCTGCCCATTCTAATTGACCCCAAACTCCTATTTTTAGCTCATTTCTCTTGCACTTATGTACTTGAGAAATAACTTTCCACCACCATCTACGAGAGTTTTGTGCCACCTCTATAGTATTAGGAGTATGGGCTATTTGGATGGGATTTATTACTTGTCAGCTCATCATACCGATTTCAAGAGGGTTTTGCCTTAGTGGGATGCCAAGGGCAAATCGAATGTAGGGAATTATAAGACCCATTGGTTTTACATTTCATGCCCATCTTTGCATCCTCTTTGTAACTTTGGTTTTGTTCTAATGCCTGGCAAGTGAGCTTAGGTCATGTGAGCTATCATGAATTCATGTTATCATTTCTGACATTTTGTCCTATTTTTGCATACAGGACTAGCAAGGAGAAGCCAAAGCTTGAGGTTAAAGAAGCTGAGGTACTAGGCTAGTTTGCTACTATAAGCAATCTGAAAAATAATCTCAGGTTTGAGGATGATCTCCTTCATTCCCATAAGCTCATTCCAGCATTGAACATCAGGCTCACTAGAGAGATCAGAGCTCGTCAAGTTAGGGAAATTGATCTAGCATGTTTTGAAGACTATGAAAACATGGTGAAACTCATCCTTTGAAGGCTAACTCCTGATGAGCTCAAAGATCTTGAAGTCATTGTGACCTCATCAAATCTTATCGTTGCCATAGTCCCTGCCGTTACAAGTCAGTCTTTTGCTTTAGCTATTGTTCCTTTATAAGAGTTAGTCCCCACCTCGTTCCTTGAGGTGATCGAGGTAGTTGAGGTCATAGCCCCATCCGAGCCCCCTGCCAAAAGGTAAAAAGTAAACAAGGGGAAGAGGGTTACTGCCTCTCTAAAATGGATGGCTCGTAAAGTTGTAGTTAAGGAGCATCGACCAAGGCTTGATTTGAACACGTAGGAGTATTTTGACATTTTCCATAGGAATGTGGAGATAATCCTGGGACCTCGCACTAGTCCCCAAGTGTTGGAAGCTGAGGAAGTCTTAAGTGGAGGGTTGATGTGTCACAACATTCATCATGGCTTATTGGTAAGTAACGCCCTTCTACCTTGATTCTTTTACTCTTTCGTAATCTAATTTGACCCATTTAACTTTCTAGGATGTGCCGAGAATAGTAAAGATAGGGGAAACATTTTAGGCTTGTGAGGAAAAGAACACCAAACTTAAGGGTGATTTGGCTGCTACAACCACTAAGGAGCTAGAGTTGGAAAATAGAGAGATAAATGCCGAGGTCACCAAAAGAAAAGCCAAGGAAGCTCATTCTCATGAGGTGGTAAGTTACGAGGCTGTCACAGCCAATCTTGACAAAGCAATTAATGAGCTATCAAGAGGAAAATGTAACCTAAATGTGACACTTCAGGGTGCTGAGGTAGCTATGCAGCAAGTAAAATTTGTAGCTAGACAGGCTGAGGCTATTGAGAAGGAACTTGAAGCAGCTAAGAAGGAAGTCACTCTAAAATAGGAGGAGGTCGCTTAGGTGATGGTAGAGACCACTGAGCTAGTTGCGAAAGCAGCAAAGAAAGTGGAATCTAAAACTTCATCCTCTTTCTTGTTCACTTTGTGGGAGCAACACCCGAATATGAACTTTTCCTTTTTCAGGGAGGTGATGCGCACAAACTTGTTGTACGTTTTAAAATAATCGCAAGCGCACGGCGTAGGTGTAGTAAGGAACCGGCGAATACGGGTCGATCCCACAAGGAAGTTTTGCTTCTTTTTAAATACTGAAACCTTTACAGTTTAACTATCCAGATAG
>JANHAO010022260.1:0-12260 GCA_026873985.1 Saraca asoca
TAATTCAAATATTCTTTTCACTGTTGTAAATGTTTAATTTATCATATGCATAAAATAATTATAAAATTTAATTTTATTATTATCATATGTTTCATGTAATCATCATTAAACCCAGGCATAGCACGGGCCAATCACTAGTTTTAATATTAATTTAAATTTCACTTATTTAATATTAGTTCGTTGATGTGAGAATTTGGTCAACCCAAGTCCAGAATCACAAGCTACAAATTATGTAGGCAGGCAAAATTGTAAAGAGAGAGAGAGAGAGAGAGAGAGAGAGAGGAAGAACAAGATGATACTAAGAGCTTTTAATGTGATTCGACCAAAATTGAGGCTTACATCCACGATTATTTTATTTTAGTATTTTTTGCTGAGTATCAGTATTCTATTGTTCGTCTGTCCTTTTACAATGATTTTAACCCCCTTTTTTATAGTGATAAGAATGTTACAATGTAATTTCATAATGGAAATAAATCATCAATTGGTTATACAACAGTTAGTAATAGATTTCTATTAAATGGGCCACTGAATGGATTTTTTTGAATTGATGACTGGGAAAGCGTATTTCAAACTACGGGTTGAACCTCATCCCTAATGACTTGAGTTTGTTGGTTTAACGCTTGTTGACCAATAATCTGAGTTCGCAACTGACAACCTAATGTTTTACTCTAACGACATCAATTCTGATTAAGTTGGACTTTTATTAGTTGGGTCTGTCCATTAAACTTTTACTAATCTATTTGTGTGATTTTAAAAATACTCACAAGAAGAATAAAGAACAAAATTATTTATAAAATAATTGATTTTCTTGTGTATAAACTATAACATGTTCTTCAATATTGGGTGTGAAGAAAAAGAAAGCTACAGATTCCTCTGTCCTGAGCTTCTTCAGGATTTAGGAACAAAATTATTTATAAAAGATATTTTTTTTTCATGAAAAAAAATTTGGAAGATGGATTGTTAATTTTTTAAAGATTTGGCATTTTGTGATTTGAGTAATGTAACTACTTTCTTTATGGAGACCAATGGACCCCACTTCCTTTACTTATTCACTTTAATCCTTAATTAATTACACAGATAACTATGATTATTATCTGTTAATAATATCTCATCGGAAACAATCTCGAAATATCTCAATTAGTGGATCAGATTACCCATTGCTTATCCAAAACTTTTCATTTGACATTGCAAAAAGTTTTTCAATCACTACAAACAAACTTATTTTCCTATTTCCTTGAACTAAATTTACAAAAAATAAATTCAAACTCTCTTATCCAAAACCTTTGTTTTGCCCATTCCCGATGAACACAAATTAACGTAATCCTATAATACCTTTCTTATCCAAAACAAATGTCGATCTTGTGTCTTGACTTGGGCACGACACATCGATATTCCCAATATCTACAAAAGTTATCTAAAATTGGAAAAAAAAGATATTCTGATTTGATTCCAAGTACAGGAAAAGAATTAATAAAAGCTGATTCGGTTAAGAAAAAAAATAATAATAAGAGGAGATTTGATTCCAACGAGATTATCTTTTCATGAAACACAATCTAGCATATATACCTTGGACACTAATGCTGACAAAGAGACATATTATTGGACATACAGCATAAAGAGAGACATAATATTATTTAAGAGAAAATTTAATGTTTTAATTAAGGTGTCACTTTGATACGTATCAAATAAAGCTATCCTATTAAATTACTCATGTTTATAATATGGTCCGTAACTTAGTTGTACACAATATTTTTAAGTACATTATATTATAATATAATGCATTCAATTTCATGAAATTACATAAAATCCAATTCTTCTACACTCCACTTCATCCCACATCCATCTCTAACAAAAGTTTTACACATTTCAACAAATATTCTTATAATTACTCAAATTTAATTATGAATTCTAAATAAAACAATATTGAATAAAGTTTATAAAACAATAAGGAAAAGAAACTCTAATTATTAATAGTATAAATTATAGGGATTAAAGTAAGATGTGTTAAAAGGGAAAATAAAAAACGAGTACAACAAAAACTTGTTTGGGTACGTTCTTTTGAGCAAAAATGAGATGTTTGACAATAGCCACAAAATTATTTTTGTTGGTCTAAAATTAAGCTTATTACTTTTTTTGAAACTATACTTTTGAGCAAAAGTGGAAAAAAAAATTACACAAAATTTTTTACTTGTTATGTTTATATAATATCTCAATAAAAAGTTTGCACTTGCTACGACCCAACTTCCTGGTTATGATCAGTGTGAATATCAATCCTAGACTGATATCATCGGTATCTAATCTGTATCTATTATTCATTCCTGTTCACACTTGTACCAATATTTCTTAATCATATTTAGTTAAAGAAATAAGAAAGACACATTGAGATATAAATATAATTTATATGATTTATAAGGTATTGCCCAAATAAGGTATATGCTATTGAAAACATAATTGTTAATAGTTTTACATCAAATTTTTCAAAAAAAAATAAATTATCTAATAGTCAAAAGTCATCACCTACACCACCCCAAAAGTCCACTCAAGAGTAAGGTAAATTAAAAAATTAGATTAACCTATAATTTATTATAAAATCAAAAGTATAGATTAAACTAATTAAGCCCTTGTAAAAACCTTATAGCCCTATTATATACCGATTTTTAAAATACTAACAAAAAGAAACATGATAGTAAATCTTTTAAGGATTAAACCATCCTATGACCATCATTAATAAAACATTAGGGGGGATCTAGGGGTATAATCTCCACCTTATACAGGACCTCATATCCTACTAGGTTTAATATAATAACATAATGAATCCTAACTTCATAAGCTCTGAGGGGACTTGATATGGTGATCATGAACATATAAGCAGTTATTTCAATGGGATTAGCATCCACCTTTATGTTCTGATGGAGGAACAATGATAATATTCTGAGAATATGAAAAATGGTTCATCGAAGAGTGAGTTTTGGGCTCAATGAGATAAATGATTACTTAACTTATGAATTCACTAACAATAACAAGTGCATTATCAATATAGCAAATATATTCATATTTCATACTAGAATTAATAGTCAAATAATAAGGTTACAAAAACTAACCTTTAAATAGTATTGCACAATATTATCATTAACACCTTATAAAGAACCATGATTTTCTTATGACCTAATGTAGTCATCATCAAACCTCATATATCACTGGATTATATCATTTCCGTATTTCATAGAATAACAATTTGGACAATTAAGTAAAATAAATAAACAAAATCAACATTCTTCTTATTACTCCAATATATCCGTAACCTGTATAATTGCCAACTTATCTTTCCACGGTTCAGCCTTATTTCCACGCTACATCATAGAAGGTGCAAATTCAGAATCCAATTCATGTTCATCTCCTCGTTATATCATTCATATCTCATCATTATCAATCATCATCCCATACCTTATGGGGAATTCTCAAGCTTTCAACCTATATCATTTCTTATATAGCTATATCATAGAGTTCGCATTCATTCACAATCACATTTGTTTTTGGCATATCATCATGATAATCATCAAGAATGTTGTCATAGCATCAGTATATAAGCATTCAATAATTATTTTATTAATCCAGGATTCATATCATTTAAATTTACAAACTTAATTGCTCAATTTCCAACATATTCAAATAATACTAATATTTAGTTAATCAATCAATCATTCATTCATTTAATAATCTCCAACACCCAATCATATAATCCATACAACACTAAAGAAGAAGTTATAGGTAACAAATCATTAACTTATAAGTCATCACAAATATTTCAATGTTATTTGCATTTCTGGCTCATGATTAGAATCCCCCTTTTTATATTGATTTTACAACCATGATCGCTAAACAGGGCATGCATTCAGGCTGTTATGATTTGAATCAAAAATTGAACTTATTCTACATGGTTTGAATTAACTCTTCTTGGCTTCATTTTTTATCCTAATCACAATTTAGATTACGTGTAGTTTTAGACTTCCTAAAGGTTTGTAACTTCGAGTGAGTAGACTCGTATGTTAAATTAAATTGGTTTGAATTGAATCAAAGCCTTTACATTAGACTCTGGCGATGCTAATTATGATGCTACTCGGATTTCTAGTTTCTGGATTCACAATCATGCTCGCAATTCTAATCACATGTCCAGATTTATACAAGTTTATGGTAGAAATACATATTCCAACAAGAATAACTTTCAATTTCTTAACCATGCTTCACAAGCTATCTCAACCAACCTTAATTCACAATGAAACTAAGCATAAAATGTCACGTCCTAACTCATGGAATGTGACTGACATAGAATGTCACCGTTAGGAAACTCCCTACAAGTCTAACCATGTAAAATGACATACAATTAGACCAATAAACAGTTAAATAAGCACATATCCATTTTAATGAAAATTTGATAGAGTTTCCTCTATTTTTCGGATGATTGGGCGTAAGGTCTATACAACAATAAAAGGGCTACACGCTCACCACATCCTGTACAATAATATAAAATAATAATGGCCCAGAATAATACAATCTATAACCTGCTGGGTACACCACAATCAATATGCAGTCATGCATACCATTCTACTAACTGCCATTATTTTCCACTAGTTATATATCTTTATACTCCATGAAAATAGTTCACTCGATCAAGGAGCAGATCCCATATCAATGTGATGTGGATGAAAGGTATGTGTATCCTGTGGCTCTAAAAAACATTAAGAAGAGAGAAGTGAGTTTCATAGAAACTCTATGAATAGACAATCCCATAAAAATAATATATATGTATGTATATAATTATATTTATGATATTCAAGTAATTATACACTCAACAAGAGTTCGAGAAAAATTTCTAGTGGTAATCATAACATCATAATCATCCCCAAAGTCAATCTAATATGCATGCCGAATATTTATATATTCGATAGCCCACCCTTATTATACCAATTCAATACGTATGCCGAATACTCATATATTCAACAGCTCACCGTTATTATGCCAATTCAATATGCATGCCGAATACTTATATATTCAATAGCCTACCCTTATTTCTTCGCCACACAGGCTAGTCACAAGTGCCATCGGATTACCAATGGATTTTCAATGGATCTAGAACTTTAATTTATTAAATCATTTGAAATATTATGCTATAAAAATAAAAGCATAATTTCATCACATCAAATAAGTTTCTATGTATATATATACAACATAACATAAAGTTTTCAAAGAAAACTAACATCAACATCAAAACATTCAACAAAAACCAAAATATTCCATACAACAAAATTATTCCAAAATGGGATTTATTAAGTAAGGAGGATTGTCACTTACCTTGGACACTCTTTAGAATGATCTAATTGTCACTCGAGGTGTTAAGTCAGCCCACTTGGAGAAACCAAGCTATTCAACGTAGTTGGATATAATTGATGCTAAAATTAACATTTAAGCTTAGATTAAAGACTTTAGTGAAGCATACCATCCAACATTTATATTTGACTTCAACATTTATTGAACTTTGAAGGTCAAATAGCCAAAATCACTTACTTTCATTTTTTAGCTGAAGCTTCAAAAAAATTAGCCATTGGTGTGCTTATTGATTCTTCCTTGGAAATATCACTGGAGCTGATGAATAACAATATTTTAGCATACCTCAACTTTAAAGATTAGGGTTTCAACTAGATCTACGTAGAAAACTTAATGTAGACTTTTTATTAAATAAATTTTTTATTCTAGTATTACTCACCACCTTCCAAAGTGTAGGTGGGTAGCTTAGTACCGATTGATTCGCTGCTGATGAGCCCGGCTTGGATGTTGGTTGATCAACAAGCTAAAGAAAGAGGAAACAAACTATTGAGTTGGTTCGTTGCCAAGATGACGCCAAAGAAGAGAGGGGAAGGTTGACGATGACCGAAGCTCGCCACAACTCACTGAGTTGAAGAAGAAAGGGTCCCCAAAAAACTCGACCGCAGTGATAACTAGAAGCTCCAGCTTTGGGCAGCAGGACACCAGAGAGAGAGATATCGCATTGGAGGGATAGTGGTCAGCGGCCAGAGGTGATCAAACGGCGATGACACAAAGAGAAGCGGCATCAGAGCAGCTCACAGAGGGTTTCGAGCTTTTGATTGAAAATATGAGGAAGAAGGAGCTTGCTAGAGATATTATATTGAAAAGAAATGGGGCAAATTGCAATTTTTCCCCATTGACTTTCCATCACCTTCAAATAGGTCATTCGAGAAAAATGAAAAATTCCATTTTAGCCTCAAAGAGAAATGTCAAAATTTCACTTTCGTTCATTAGATAGAATTTTCTATTATTATTATTATTATTATTATTATTATTATTATTATTATTATTATTATTATTATTATTATTATTATTATCACATAAAGTCAAGCTTTTCCAATCATAAAACTATATTTATATCCATAACTCTAATTAAACTTGATTTATGTCATAAGACTACATAATACCCATTTTTCTCAACATAAACAGTAATTTAATGGCTCACCATAAATTAATAACTCACAAGAGAGGTAAGAAATACTCACATAAGTGGCTAAAAACAAGAAGCTAAAAAGGATCCAATGAAGATCATCAATACTCTTCATGGACAAGAAAGAAGACATACTAGATTGTTGGATTTTCAAGAGTTTTCGTTCATTACATAGTTAAATACCATTAGATTATGATTTCAATCCATAGAAACAAGCTAAATATAGAAGATTTGAGCCTAAAAAACATTGGAAATTCATATGGGTTCTTAAGGTAAATAGTGAAAATGAACAGTAACTTTTGATTTAAAAATTCATAACTCTAGTTATACTTAATGAATTAATAAGATTTTAGTACCAATTTGAAAAAAAAAATGAGAGGAATTAACAGCAAAAATATAAAAAATTATCATGAAGGAATGAAGTGCTTACTTGAAGAGAGAGACAGAGTGCAGTGAGAAGAAGTTTGCTTCACAAGTTGAGTTTGGAAAATGTTACATGAAATGCAACAGAAAGTGGTGTGAAGAAGAAAAAGGAAATGAACTTTGAAAGGCAAAATGAGAAAATGTAAATCAACTTTTTTTCTTGGCTACTTCCTTAACAAGCTTTATCATTTTTCCCTTAGCAACTTTACTAATTCCTTCACTTCAAGTCCAAATTTAACATATTCATTGATTGTCAACAACTTTGTTTTGTCACAAATTAGTTAAATGAATTATTTTTGTAATAATTATAATTTTGCATTTGTAGGTTATCTGTAGCCCTAGTTTTGACTTCTCTAAAATTTTTTAAAAATTAAATCTTGAAAACATAGATTTTATTCTATAAGTATTCGAAAAGGTACATAAATTTTATTCTATAAGTATTCGAAAAGGTAATTTCAATTTTTTAAAAATTTCTAAAATTCATATAAATTTTTTTACAGTATCCGAACACTTCGTAACTCAGAATTTACAGTTTCAGAGTTTTTAAAATTTTCAAATTTATCTTTTCAAATTTTTCAAAAAATCATTTTATTATTGAAATTTTTTTTTTAATTTAGGGTATTATAGTATTTTTTAGTAATTTAATATATAAAAGTAATACTTATTAACACAAGCAAATAAAACATTCTTGTAAAAATAATTTTTAAAATTAATTCTTTTAAAAAAATATTTAAGCATACACTGAATAATAAAATTATATTGTGGGACGGAACAAAAAAAAATGGAAATAAACCAGTGCATTATATCTTGATGATTGATTAATTCTTTTCTTATATTCTTATTATAACCAAAAAAAAAAAAAAAAGGTTCAGCAACGTGGGCTCTTGAGTTGTATACTGAGCAAAGAGAATCACTTACTATTCACCATTGGTCTAGTGAAATTATTATCACAATTTTATTTTTCCATTTTCATAATTGTTATAATTATTTGAAATTGTTATCATAATTATTTGCTTGATACAAATTAAATAAATCAACTTCACATATTTTAAATTACAAAATATTATTTTTTGAAATTTTACTATATATAATTATAAGAGCGTTAGAATTATGTGTGTGGCGAAATCACACGCAGGTGGGTGATTAGACTAACATTCTGTTGATTGTGCATTTCTTTTGATAATTTACCTATTATTTTTGTAATTGTA
This sequence comes from Saraca asoca, assembly GCA_026873985.1. Taxonomy (NCBI): domain Eukaryota; kingdom Viridiplantae; phylum Streptophyta; class Magnoliopsida; order Fabales; family Fabaceae; genus Saraca; species Saraca asoca. Next base: position 8,143 of record JANHAO010022260.1, read on the forward strand.
GAATTGAGAGAATAATATTAAGGATAATTAATGAGATGAGGCGTGGAGTTTTTTTTTTTTTCCTTTTAAAGATAATTCACACCACCTACAAAAATTTTAATGATTTTTTCATGTAATGAATATTTGGTTATCTCCTGAATACAACAGTTTAACATCATATTGTTTATTCTCTGAATCCTACACAAAATGAAGAACATAACTTTCCCCTCACATGTTTATCGGTAAATTATTTGAGATATGTGGAAGTGTGCGCCAAACTATATGTTTATAAGGTTTATACAGAGGTATACGATGATAATGATTTTATTTTCATTTAAATTATTAGACTAATTCCATGATTAAATACAATAAAAATGATAACTACAACCTCCATTAGTTTTCATCCTGTAAAATGTGTAATCTTCACAAAATAAAAATAGAGATAAAAATTAAAAACTATTATTGTTTCTTAAAGTATATTATATTTAGCTTATATCTTGTGTAACTCGGATTTAATAATTTTATTTGATAATAATTTATAATATAAATTTAGATTATAAAATATAATATATTTAAATATTAGTAAATCATCATTGTGTTTGTATCTATTGAATGATTATATAATTAATATAATTATATTATTCTTAATTGTGAAGGAACAATATATTTCTATTAATTTGAGAAAGTTGATATATATATTAATATTTTAAATTAATTAAATTTATCATTTTTTTAAAATAATTTCTTAATATATTAATACTCATATGAATTTATTTATAAATTATTTTATTTAAGAATTTCAAATTAATTACTTTATACCAGAAGATTTAATTATTTAATTAATAAGTGTTCACATATTATTATAACTAACATATTTTTAAAAAAAATGCATATTTTAGAAATATTTTTTATAAAATTTTAGAAATATATTAAATTGAAATTGTGATAATTATTCGATAAAATTTTCAAAATGGAAAACTATGAAATATTAAATTTCATATTTGATATTTAAAGATACTATAAAAATTGAGCAGAATTTTTAGATAGATACTATTTAATACTTATAAAAATAATTTAAATTAAAATTTATTAAGGGTCCGTTTGGAAAAATAGCTTAATTAAGCACTTATGTCTATAAGCTTTTTTTGATAAGCTTCTCTATGGAATTTATTGAAATAAGCTCAAATGAGCTTATAAAAGGGTCATAAGCTATTTTCATAAGTTTAAATAAACACCTAAATTTTTTATCTAAAATGCTTATATAATAAGATAAGTTCAAATATAAGTTGTAGGTAAGCTTTCCCAAACGCACCCTAATGAATTTAGACTAAAATTTAGGTGTAGATAATGTTATTAAATAATTTTTTTGAAATAAATAATTTCTATAAAGAATAAGGATATATAATATTTATCAAAATAATTTATAATTTAAAAATTAGAAGATATATTATTAAAATTATTTAAAATTTAAATTATATAACTCATTTAAATATTAAAATATTTTTAACTTTTATTTTTTAATATTAATATTTAAATATAATACCACAATATTCTAAGTTGAAAATTATTTCAATAATATTAGAATACCAAAATTTCATTATCTGAATGAATAAATAATTCAAATATTAAAAATTTGAAATCAAAATATTATTTGACAATTTAGAAAATTAAAAAATTAAATTAAAAATTTAATAATTTAATAGTAATAAATTAAAAAGTTAAATTAGAAACCAGTTATAGATAATTTAAATAAATAAATATTATTTAAATTGATGAATATATAAGTTTTATCCATGATTTAAATTGAAATAGAAAAATTAAAAATTTCTTCTCATTTGCCTTCTCGTGATAAGTGGAGCACACTTACTATATAACAACATTTGATTAAGAATAAGTGTTATGGCTTTTATATTATTAGGAAGATAGTTTGAAAGCATTTAAATGACAATCAATGGACATCTATTCCACATTTTTATAATTTCCCTTTCAATGTATTTTATAAAAATATATCCATAACAATTTAGGGCCTGTTTGGTGCACCTGATAGAAGTGATAGGATAGGATAAACTATTCTATCCTGCTTTTATTTTATATTTGGTGAACTAACATGATAGGATAGAGCTATCAGGTTTGTTATCATATCCTATCTTTTAGTTGAAATTTTTATCCCATGGAGTAGGCTGGATTAGAAATGGACCGGATAAGATAAGGAATTATTTTCCTTACTAACCCTTGACCTTAACTGGCAACCTCATTTTTCCTCCCTCGTCTCCTTTGCTTTTCCCATCATCGACCTCAACTCAACATCTTCCTAGTACGTATCATCTTTTCCGAGCTCTTCCTCTCCCACTATGTTTTGTTTTGCTTCTTATCTTGTGGATGCCTCTCTGTTTTCCTGGTAAGCTCTGTTTGTTTCTTAGCTTTACTGGGTCTGCTTCTAAATTTGTATCTAAACACGCAGGAATCTTATTTTAATTTTTCATATTTTTTTTGTGCTTTCTACTGGATTTTGTTCATTTGTGCGTTTGGATAACTCACTTTGAAATACATGTGAAAGTAATTTAGGGTCTCAATTTTTTCTGTTGGTTTTTATGCTTAATGGGTCTGATTTTATTGGTCCTATTTTTTCATCTGGATTCAAAATATAACCATATTCGAAACCTCCTTACTAACAATTGGCCAGAGATTATGAAAGAACCTTACATTGAAACCATCTACTCCTGGTGCTTTGTTTGGATTCATCTTGAAGATTGCATATTTGATTTCAGATTCTAAAAAAGTTTGGTTCATAATGAAGAGATGTTCATTACTAAGCTTAGAAACATTAAACTATGACAAGGTAGGAGTTAAATCTGCAGTCTAAGGTAATGAGAATAATTTCTGAAAACAAGCATAAGCCAAATTACATATTACTGATTGCTCATGTTGCTGAACTCCAGTGGGATCCTTGATTTGTTCAATTCTAGATTTAATTCTTTTCCTATTAATAACAACATGAAAATATTTTGTACATCTATCACCATTAAACAGACAAGATTGTCTAGCTTTCTGAGCTAGCTTGATCTTATAGTAATGCATCATGTATTCAATTTGCCTTTTTAACTCCTGCTCTAATCTTTGGCTATTCTGATGAATATGTGATTGCATTTCTAATAAACTCTTTTCCATATGAGCTTTTTTAAATTTCAATTTGCCAAAACATTAGTTGTCCTAAATTATTAAGTGTTTTTTTGGTTTCATTTAACTTCCCCACCAATTGATATGCATATGATCCAGAGTATTCCTTATGCTAGACTTGCTTTATAATATTGACGCATTGATCATGAGGAAGCCACATATTTTGAAATCTAAAAACATATTTTTTAAAAGAGTGAGCTTTAAAAAAGTATTAACTATCATAGAAGCATGATTAGATGTGGAGAAAGGAAGGATTTGAACATGACTCAAGATATAAAGAAAACCATGTATCATTGCAAAAGGTTCTGTCCAATTTTTCCCATACAAGATCATGACCCCATATTGTTGGTCCATGTGAACCACAAGCCACTAGATGTCAATTCTATAAGTCTAGCTTGGTTATTTGCTTCTTGAAAACTATTGAAACTAACCATTTTGGAATAGGAATTATACTTATCTTCAATCCTCAAAACCTGGTTAAAATCTCCTAAAATCAGCCAAGGTAACTTAAAGTCAGCACCAACTTCAATAAGATGTTGCCAAAACATGTATCTATCTTTAACCTGAAGAGGACCATAAACACCAAATATATACACCAAAGGCTGATTCTGTTTCTTCATCTATAGATGGATCTAATTCTGAGTAGCATCCAATGGTAAAATTTTATACCTAGTGTTCCATCTGATTGGTTCACTTTGATGAGTTACTTTAGTCTAACCGTAAAGGTGCAACTCAAACCTCTGCAGTTCCATGCTATAATCTTCATGGTTGGAGAGGAAGCTTTATAGCTTCCTTGAACCCCAAATGAAATTGTGAAAACTTTTTTGCTATTTCCATTAGCAAATTCTGTTTTTCATCAAGGTCAGTACTTCTGCATCTTTGAGCTTGTCCTTCCTCTAACTAATTTTGCTCTTCTAGTTCCACTATCTCTTGAATAAGAAGTCTTCTCTTCTTATTATTGT
>JANHAO010022261.1:0-12250 GCA_026873985.1 Saraca asoca
AGCCCACTTCTCCTCTTAGCTCATTTACTAGCCCAAATTCATATCTTAGTATTTATATACTAAGACTTCCTTTCTCTTGAGCAATGTGGGACTTTTTTTTTTGACACAATCACACAAAAGTACAATAAAAAATTAGATTGATATAAATTTCATCTTGAAAAGATGAAAACAAGTGTTTCTCTTAAATACTTTGATCATATATATAATCAACAAGCCAATGACATCTTAATCCGTAAAATTCAAAGTACAATAAGTATGCATAACATAACTCTATATTATATGTATTTGTTTGACTCTACTAAATTAACCAATTTGTTGTGATAAACTCTGGCCCATTGGATCGGTCCATTATCTTCAAGCCCAGATGTCAAGTTTGTTAAAGGATCTAATGGACGTCATGGAAGCTCATCCACAAGAGAAGTCCAAGAAGATAAAAACAGAGGATAAGCGGCCCACCTCCGAGTGCGCCACGTCGGGGGAGGGTGGGATGGTTCGTTGATGATTCCCTCGTTCCGTCTCCATACGTACCATTCGTTTGCTTTACCGCGTTAACAAAAGTCGACGATCAAAACCATCACCGAATCCACACCAAAACTTAAAACGCAAGACGATCGGATCTAGCATCACTGATCAGGCTTTGCATTCCGGTTGTTAGATTTGATAATCGAGTTACCGATTTCTGTTGTGGTTGTAGATTCGATTCGAGCGCCATGAGTTTCATCTTTGGAAAAAGAAAAACTCCCGCAGGTTTGGTCAAGTGTCTATGTTCGGTTGATTTGTTTTAATTGTTTATACAGAGTGCTTTCTGAGATTAAATTGTGTTTTGGCGATGGAATGCCAAAAACCTTTGAATTTGATGGTTCTGGTTGTTCTAATTGGGATTGTGGATTCATATTTTGATTGAAGCGTGGATTTTTATCCAATTTTCTTTATAATATCTTATATAGTATTGCGAAATATGTTCAATTATTTGTGAAAAAAATACTTTTTTTTTCCTTTGATGGTACAGTATTCATTTTGTGTCTTATGATCTTCCGCTACCCCTTGTGTTAATTCGTGGAAATTACAAAAACTATATCTGTTCGTTGGTCATTTCTTGATTGTAGCTATGGTGTTATACTTTGCTGTGTGATCTGTTTTTGATCGGGAGCTCTGAGGAATAAACTTGGTGTTGGCTAGTTTTCCGCATGCATTTGCATAATTCTATAAGTGCCCGTCTTTTGTTTGATACGTGGTGTTAGTTCTATAATTTATGAACTGAATTGTTGTTTATGGATTTTCATATATGGCGATTGTAAATTTCTGAATTTCAGAGCTTCTGCGGGAAAACAAGAGAATGTTGGACAAATCGATCAGAGAAATAGAGCGGGAGAGACAAGGTTTACAATCGCAAGAGAAGAAACTGATTTTGGAAATAAAGAAAGGTGCCAAACAAGGCCAGATGGTATGAATGTTGAATTTGCTAGCTTTGTCGTTTTTGTTAATTTGTTGTTAGTTTCTAATGTTTCGTTGTCTAATGTTGGAGGTTAAAGCTTTCCAGTTTTGCAACAAATACTGCTATACTAGTGGCATTGCAGACATAAATGTTCATCCACTTGTTTCCCATATGGTGTCTTACCATTATTGAATTTGTCTGCTGTAGTTGAAGTTCATTTCCATTCTGATTATGATATTTTGTGTATTATGCTTCTTGCTGCATAATATGACTCAAGGATAATAACTGGAGTTCTGTTGATATATCACTAAATTGTAACTAGCTATAAGCAAGTATTAAAGTCTTTTTTATTGGCTATATTTGAAAACTACTTAGACAATGAGTCATAAATGGAACCTTATTTCACTTTTGTTGTCATATAAAAATGAAGACTTTAACCTCATGTGGTTCTTCCATACTCATTCAAACATGTTGCAAATTTTGAAGCCAAAGCATATACTCTTTTGGGTATCCTTGAATTTATTTGGAAGAGCAGGTTTTTGTCTTACTCATTTAGTTTAGTTTCTCTATGTATATTGATGAACACAGTTTTCTGTCCAAAAATGGTTTTGTTGACATGTTTTCATTTGATTGTTTTTCAGGGAGCTGTGAGAGTGATGGCAAAAGATCTTGTTCGAACACGGCATCAGATTGAAAAGTTTTACAAGCTTAAATCACAGCTCCAGGGTGTGTCACTCAGAATTCAGGTATGTAGTGGTCGACGTTGTATTTGGATATGTTGCTTTATACTAGCAGACTTGGCCAAATGGTATAACTGTGTTTTAATACTATGTTGAAGTTCCTTAGAAAAAAGAAAAAAAAGATAGAACCCCATGTTAGTAGCTTGATATGGATGATTAAAGTTGGAATCTTTTGCAATGCAATTTTTCAGACTTTGAAATCAACACAAGCAATGGGTGAGGCGATGAAAGGCGTCACAAAGGCAATGGGACAGATGAATAGGCAGATGAACTTGCCATCTTTGCAGAAAATCATGCAAGAATTTGAGAGACAAAATGAGAAGATGGAGTTGACAAGTGAGCTGATGGGAGATGCAATAGATGATGCTTTGGAAGGGGATGAGGAAGAAGAAGAAACTGAAGAATTGGTGAACCAGGTTCTTGATGAGATTGGAATTGACATAAACCAAGAGGTATACGGATCACTTCTTTCCTGTTCAACTTCTGTTTTCAATCTAGAAAAAGAAACTTCTCACTGTAACAAATGCCTGATGAGTTTTTATCTGTTGCACAGCTTGTGAATGCACCAGCAGCAGCTGTTACAGCCCCAGCGGCAAAGACTAAGGTGGCTCAAGTTGAAACTACAGGGAATGATGACGGTGGGATAGATAGTGATTTGCAAGCAAGGTTAGACAATTTGAGAAGAATGTGATATTCTTCACCCTGTATGATATATAGACTCTGCTTTTGCGGGGAAAAGTGAAGCTCATCTGTACTTTGTATTATACGGGATAATGTGAGGCAGGATTTGATGAACTCCAGATTTTAAACAAATGCCTGTATTTTTCTTTAAATTTAAAATAGAATAATATTTTTTGAGTTTTGTTACGGCAATGGTGGATTCTGTGGCCAATTCTTATCCAACATAAATGGGTTTAAAGTGCTTTATGCGAGGAAAACATATTATCTCCCTTTTTTTTTCCTATTGCATATTTCTTACAAGGTCATTATTTGTTATTAAATTAACTATGTAGATCCAAATTTTATCTAATAATATATAAAAGACGGACTTGCGAAAGATTTTTGTAGAAAATGTATGTAAAATTAGGATTTTTCTTTGGTTTCCCCTTTTTCCTTTCAACTAGGCAGCCTACCTAGAAGTTAATTAATCAATAAGGAGAATTAACTATAAGACTGAGGATTTGGGTTCGTATAACTTTTAAGAATTTGACGATTTGTGAATTTCTGAAAGAGATGTAGTTTAGCATTTCACAAAGACTATTGGCCCTAAAATTGAGATTGTGATAAAAGAAAATTGTATTTCTTTCATAAATTGAAACTATCAATTTCCAAAGGAAATCTAAGATTGAAGTGTTTTCTTTTATATATACTGCAACTTAATAGGGAAATGCTGCTTACATTTGTAATTCCTATTTTTTGCACTTTCATTATATATATGCATGAAGCCGCTTTCTTCAAACTTGATGCATATATACAAGTGCAAGAGATAATATAAAAAGATAATGTGTAAAAATATTACTGGATATTATATTTATATTTTTTTATAACAGGAATTTGGATATTATATTTATATTTTTTTTATAATAGGAATAATAAATTATTTAATACATATATACAACATTTTAGCTTCGAATCAAAATATTAAAAGAAAATTTTTTTAAAACAATGTCAAATGCCATTTAATAATATCCAATATCACTGCATGATTAAAAATTCTCAAATTAATATCAAATGTCATTGCATGATTAAAGATACCATGTATCATATTCAAATTGACTCTCGTGTTTCCTCAAGAGGCAAACCGTTAAACAACAAACACACTCAGCAGCTATAAGGGAAAAAAACAAATATTAGAATATAGAAAAAAAAAAATTCCCAGATATACTCAGTTACACACAGGAGTGGACCAAAATGAATGGCGGGTATCCAAAATAAATTGTTGGGTGGACTAAAAGGAAAATGGGGTCAACATTAATGTTCATTATAACCAAAGCCAATCCGAAACGACACCGTGAGTTGCACCATCCAATGGACCTGCTTCCTTTCTCTCTACTCCATCCTTCTCCTGTCATCGTCCCAGACCCCACAATCGCACAAACATGCCGGATTCCAGCAACCCTTCACGAGAATTCTCCGCCGGCGTGTCGTTGTTATTGGCCGGAATCCGCTGACAGAAAGGCCGCACCGACGTCCGACAAACCGGGCAATCAAAGTGAGAGTAAAGCCACATGTCTATGCAAATAACATGAAAACAGTGCTTGCACCTTGGAAGCTTCCTAACCTCTTCACCGTCTTCAAAAACTGATAAACAAATTGGACATTCATATTCCACAGTACCTTCTAGAAACTCTTCATGTCCTTGAACTGATCCTCTTTGTTCTTCTTTCTTGTATTTGAAGCTTGACAGAAAGTTCCTATTAGGGTTCTCATGAAAACTCCTGCTTGTGACAACTTCAACCTGCAGCCCTTCTGCCCCCGCCGGCTGCGGTTGCATTCGGCGGCGGCTACACCGTCTGATGATGATAAGGTTGTACAGGGCCAAAACTATGGCTGCAGTTCCTGCAACAACAAGACCATAATATAACATAGGCATGTTTGACTTTGCAGGAAAGGAAGGAGGAGGGAGAGGAGGAGGAGGAGGAGGTGGAGGAGGTGGTATTGTGTAGGTACTTAGAACATCAACCATTTTAGGGTTTTGTTTTGTTTTGTTTTTGGGTGAATTTAGTTGATGAATTATTAAGAGAAACACAAGTTGGAGAATATGTTGCAGATATGAAACAAAATCCTATTCATGAGTTTAGAAGATAGAATTATTATTATAATTTAATTTTATTATTATTAATTTGATGTTTATGAGTAATTAATCTAGCTAAAAGCCGTGTTGGTTATGAAGTCGTTGAAGAAAGAATATAAATTGTTTGTTTACGTGGTGGAATCTGCAGGAGAGAACTTCAGAGAAGACAAAGTACAATAATGAATGCTGAGAGTGACTGGAAATTAATTTGTGGGTAAGTCTTTAATGTTCTTCTCTTTGCATTTTCTTTCCTTGCCCTTTGGGATAGCCAATCCACTATAGTGAAAAAGCCAGCTTTGTATCCATCGGGAATGCAAGATTGTTTTTATTCACACTAGTAAATTGATTTTTTTCTTATTTATTTTTAATTTAGCAATACTAAAATAATATTCAAGTTTGTTTGCGTGCACGAATTCACTTTCTCAAACAAATAAAATCCAATTTATCTACACTTTACTTGAGATATACACAAAAAAATTTCTTAGACATTGATAGAAAAAATAACTTCGAAAATTTACATATGTCTAATCATACATTTTATATTAATTCCTCAAATGATTAACTAACACATTAGAGTTACAGATAAGGATTTCTATTTCTATTTTATTTTTTTATATTTATAAAAGAATATAAAATATCTGACAATATTTTACTGTATCATGAATATATCAAATATTTTATTTGCTTTTGATATTTACTTGAAGTGTTTTTACAAAGGAGATGTGGTGTAAATGTGTGGTATAATTTTTTGTTGCCGTTTTTGTTTCTTTGGTTCGAATTGCTGTTAATTTATAATGATGAAGTGGCAAATGGTGCATCGAGTTATGAAAGGTGAGTCCACCAACAAAAATAAAAACTTTTAAATACTAAAATGCCTGAGGAAAGATACGGGGCTACCTGTTTTTGTCCTTTTCAAATCATCATAGAATAGTTTGAAAAACGACAGAAGAATATTCTGTGTTTTTTTTTTCTTAAATGAAGTATGGAGTTTTGTTTTTCCAAAGTCAGAATTCAATATTGGAAAATTTTTACTTTTTTTTTTTAAATTCTTTTGATAAACCCTGATGCGCTTTTCTGTGCGATATTTCCAAACTGAATACTATTGTTCTTATGGTATAATCCCATGAGCATAACAAGCTTATTTTTTGTTCTTAAAATTTGAATAGTAGAATAATGTGATAATTGATTGAGTATAATTAATTTTAAAATAATATTAAAAAGAACTCATTTTATGTAGTTGACAATTAATTATATAATTTTTTATAATGCATAGAAAAAATCACTTTTTAATGTTAAATTATTGAACAAGACAATAAAATATATAATTATACTTAAAACCACTGAACAAAGTGTGATTAATTTAAGTACAAATCTTTGTAATACCAATTCCAATTGAAATACAAACTACTCTATGTAAATTTTAATTTAATTGAAATTTTATTTATGATTAATTACTGAAAAATTTTAAAATCAAATCAAATTCTCTAAACAAAATTTAAAATCAATTATCAAACTTATAATTAATTACTGAGGTTATTAATCTATACCAAACAAGCACTTAATAGATATTGTTATGCTACAATTAATTCTGACTCCATATATAATATTTTGTTATCACCTTGACTCATGAAATAATCAAAAGTAGTAAATACGAACTCGTTGCTAAGAAAAATTAATTAATGAGTACTATTCCAATAACAATGTGATATTAATTTTGGCGGCTGAATGCCAACAAATATGAATTTGTGGGAGAGTATGAAAGAAGGATGCATCAAACGATAATTGGAGCATTAGTACTTTTATTCAATAGAGATGAATGGAGCAAACGCTCCAAGCCAATGTCTTCTTTGTTGACATTACACTCAGCTGAACGAATTGCAGCCTTAATGGGTCCAAGAAACTTCTTGAAGGAGTGTACAAATTCAATAGCATATCTTAAATTAACTTCACAAGTGGATTGTTTTTGTGTTATTTTATTGCGAGCTTGATCTGCAAAAGAGGGTTAATATGGGATTTGGAGTTATATATGGAAAGAACTTCGTGAGGGGATTTAGATGCTGTTGACATCGTTGATAGATTCTGTTCTGATGGCATCAGGTACAAGGAGAGCAGGAGCTTAAATTAATTAGCTATATGATTACGGGAATTTAAAATGCAGTTAAGATTGCCATATTATTGTATAAATTATGAAAAATTATGAAAAAAAAATCAAACATACATAAAAAAAAAGAAAAAAAGAAAAAAACAGTTGTGATGCAATTTTGATGACTCAAAATTACTTTATATCACGATTGTAGTTGCAAAAGGCATTGTAATTTAAGACCATGAATTGATTTATCCAAAACCATTTCAACACCAATATATATAAAAGGAAAGCATTCTCCGATTACACCCAACTCAATTGTTGGTTCCATGATTTGAGTCTGCACAAAGGTTATTAAAACAAAAATTAACAAGACTTTTGTCACGTGCATAATGTTTTTTATTTTATTTTATTTTAACTTTCAACAGTTAGTGGTTTAATATATATATGGGCATTAGCCGGTATAAAAGTAATGCATTCTGATGATAGTCAACTTAGTAGGTAATGTGGATTAATATAGTTGAAATGGATTACTCCACTAATGAGAGAAAGTTGTAATTTTTCCATCTTCTTTTGTTGCAAATAACACAGTGTCAACCAAAGAAGAATAGCACCACCATAGTTAGGTCCAAAGTTACTTTAATTTTTCTCAATTTAAAAATGGATACATGTTGCTGTTTGGCATTATTTGCAGTCCAGCAATGTCCATTTAAATCCACATTCCCCGGGAAAATTCACAAAGCAATTCAGTGGCAAATGTTTTGCTCTGCATTACATTACTGATTCCTCTGCATGCATTTTTTACATCTCTTCTGTTGAAATATTGGGATCTTTCATCTGGAAATCGTTTTCTGTTTTTTCGTAGAAAGATTGGCATAAGAATACTGCTCGTGTTTCATTTTCTGCTTCAATAGATGGGATTCTATCAAAGTTTGCCAGAAAAGTGTCTAATTTTCTATCTTTCCACCTCCCTTTACAGCCCATGTTTCATTTTTTTTTTCCTTTCTATGGATGAGATTCTCTCCAAGTTTCAAACTTTTCCGGGAAAGTTTCTAACTTTTTATCTTTCCGATTCCCAGTTGTAGCTACAGCAAGTTTGATACTTCAATATATAGCTGAATGCTTTTCTAAGTTGTTGAAATTCAACATTATTGCCTTCCATACTTCAATTTCAACGGCAGCAGAACAGAAAAAAAAAAGCTGGAAAAAGCATGGCTGACAAGAAGGAGCCACCAAAGAATGAATTCATTCTACAAATACCAGAAAAGCAAGAAGCTCTTTTCGCGAAGAAATATAGCACTGATTCCAAAGCTTCTCCAATAACTGAAAGCCCTTCTTCCTATTCTTCTCAGAGCAATATCCAGAGGAGTTCTTCGCAGGAATTGAAGAACATGAGTCCAAAACCCCCGAAAATTCCAACAGATTCCATAACCAGAAGGCGTTCACTGTTGAGATCAGAGTTCTCAAAGCCAAAATCAAGATTGGTAGAGCCCCCACATCCAACTGAACCTCACTTAATTGAAGAGAACCATTTGGTGAGCTCCTACTTATCAAATAGGAATTCTCCCAATATGCCTTCTTCACCAAGCAACAAAACTACAACCACTACTCCAACGGGTCATAATCTAAATGCAGCTCCATTTACTCCAGATTCTCCTTTGACCGAGTCACCAAGAGAAGATGATGATGAAGAAGATGAAGTTTACAAGACTGCAGATTTAGAAGTGAGCCAAAGATCAGGTAAGAAGCTGAAATTGATCGCTTTAATAGAGTGTATCGCTTTTATTTGCATTATGGGGGTTTTGATTGCCAGTTTGACCAACCATAAGCTTCAATACCGTTGCATCTGGGGTTTGATGCTATGGAAATGGTGTGTGCTGGTGTTGGTTATCCTCTGTGGAAGAATAATGACAGAGTGGTTAATGAATATTCTGGTTTTCTTGATTGAAAAGAATTTCTTGTTCAAAAAGAAGGTTCTCTATTTTGTTTATGGCTTAAAGAGGAGTGTCCAGGCCTTTGTTTGGTTAGGTTTGATTCTACTAGCATGGTTTCTGTTGTTCGATTGTGGCACGAAGCAGTCCAAAATGCCTACTAATATTCTTGATTACATAACTAGAGCCATTGCTTCTTGTCTTATTGGGGCTGCCATCTGGCTGGCAAAAACCTTGTTGATAAAGCTATTGGCTTCATCTTTCCTCAGCACCAGATTCTTTGACAGGATTCAAGAATCAATCTTTCATCAGTATATCCTCCACACTCTCTCGGGGCCTCCTGTGATAGAGATGGCTGAAATGGTGGGGGAAACTGCAGTGTCCGGTCAGTTGAGTTTTAGGAGTGTGAATAGAGACAATGAAGGGAGGAAAGAAGAGGTCATTGATGTGGAAAAGCTGAAGAAGATGAAACAAGAGAAAGTATCTGCTTGGACAATGAGAGGGCTGATTAATGTGATAAGGAGTTCTGGATTGTCTACCATATCCAATACACTGGAGAGTTTTGATAAGAAGAAAAATGAGCAGAAAGACAAGGAAATTACTAGTGAGTGGGAAGCAAAGGCAGCAGCTAATAGAATTTTCAAGAATGTAGCCAAGCCTGGAAACTGGTGATTTTAATTACTTCAGCACATACAGTTTCTGCAATATTTTATTGATGTAATTTTATTTGTTTTTGAGTTTTCTTACTCATTTGGTTATTGAATTGAGTAGCTACATTGATGAGGATGATCTCCTGCGGTTCATGAAGAAAGAAGAGGTAGATAATGTGCTTCCACTATTTGAAGGAGCTGTTGAAACTGGAAAGATTAAGAGGAAGTCTATGAAGAACTGGCTGGTAATTCAATCACATTGTTTTTGTTATGAAGTAACACTAAGTACATTTATTCCTCTCACAAATCCAAATTCTATCATATATATGTTAAGTAATAATTTGTGCATAATATTAAGTGTAATTAGTATTTTCCTTCTTCTATAATGTATAATTTAGGGATAATCCAAAAGCTCTAGCAATTTGGGATTAAATAGGCTCAAGTAGGTTCCTCTACCATTACTTATCATGCTTTATCTCATTCTGGTTTTGTAATGTGCAAACTATATATAATGCCAATAAATAGTTTCTTACAAGTCGTATTAACCTTCTTGTGTACTTCACCTTGGTTTTAACTTCTAATATATCTCAAGCATAATATTTTTTCTTCAGGACCATACTCATTTGAGTTCTAAAAGCATGATACTCGGGATATCTTCTTGTTTTCAGGTGAAAGTGTACCTTGAACGTAAATCATTGGTACATTCCTTGAATGATACCAAAACGGCTGTGGATGAGTTGAACAAGCTGGCTTCAGTGGTTGTCGTTATGGTGATTGGTATCGTGTGGTTACTTTTGATGGGATTCTTGACAAGCAAAGTGCTTCTCTTCATTTCATCTCAGCTTTTGCTTGTGGGGTTTATGTTTAACAACACAGCAAAGACAGTGTTTGAAGCTATCATATTTGTTTTTGTGATGCACCCATTCGATGTTGGTGATCGCTGTGTAATTGATGGCGTGCAGGTATTTAGCAGCTCGAGAGTAAGTGAATGCTACTTCTAGTCGTTTACAACTTTTCTCACAACTATACAAACATGACATAATCTGAGTCAAGCTCACCTCATGTGTACTTTGTTGCGAAGAAGTTGTAAAAGATTGGAAGTTTTTTTTTTTTTTGTTGGAAAAAAACACAAATTTTGACACATCTATGATTTGCAGATGGTTGTTGAAGAGATGAACATATTGACTACAGTATTTTTGAGATATGACAATGAGAAGATATTCTATCCAAATTCTGTTCTAGCTACCAAACCAATCAGCAATTTTTACAGGAGCCCAGAAATGAGTGATTCAGTTGAATTTGCTGTTGATTTTTCTACCTCAATGGAGAGTATTGGAGCTTTAAAAGCCAGAATTAAAGCGTATGCCTTTCACTTTTCTCAAACCTTATCACTAAATTTAAGATTCTTTAAATGGGTTATGCGGAGCCTCTCTCTACTGTAAAAGTTGAATTAGGCTCCCCATGAATAGAATATGAAAATAAATACCTAAATAATTATCCTAAAAGCCTAAGTTCATGCTCAAAGGTCCATCTTTGGAAGAAATTCGAAGTTGAGATGTTACAAAGCAAAGCATATCTTCTTATCATAATTACAAGTGGAAATTAATGTCAGTATAAAATTAGCAGTGATATAGTATAAGTAATTCATGATTTCTTTTCTCCTCCTTTCCCAGTTATAATATACTTTCTTCATGCCAAGGTGCTAGAAATAATTGCTTTTTCATGTCCATTATTATCTCCACTTCCATATGGTGGAGTTACTTTTTATTTTCATTAAATTATTATAATTAGATAGTAAAAGTGATGGCTTAATTATTATCTTCAATATTAATTTTGTTATAATGTACAGATACTTGGAAAGTAGGCCACAACATTGGCGTCCGGGCTACAGTGTATTAGTGAAGGACATTGAGGATGTGCACAAGATGAAAATGGGTCTCTATGTTACTCATACCATAAACTTTCAGAACTATGGGATTAAGAGCAGCAGAAGATCTGAGTTAGTTATAGAGTTGAAGAAAATTTTTGAAGAACTTGATATTAAATATCATTTACCGCCACAAGAAGTTCATCTCAGTCATCTGGGCCCACCTGTCTCAACAACACAACCACTTTGGAGATGATCTCTTTTGATCTGAAATATGTTTCGGTGTTTCTGTCTGCTACAAGTATGTAGCAACTTCTTCTGTGCTATCATGATCAGCTGTGGAGAATGCTTAGTCTGAGTTTTTTTTTTTTTTTTGTCTTTTTGGAATTTCTCAGTTATTGTGTATTTGTGAGCATGACAAAATGAGGGAAAAGGGAAAAGAACTGGAAGATAAACAGGTAAAAGTTTACTAAATATAGAAAGTTTATTCTCCATTTTGCTTGCTTGGCTTTCATTTTCCAATACCTCCTAAAACAAATATAACTAACAATGGAAGTGGAATTTGCTTTAGGGTTATAATTAAACAGTTGTTATTGTCAAGTGAAAAGAAGACCAGACCAGGAATTCCATTTTGTCAAAGAAGGCTGCTGCTTTCTAGAAGCAGTCATTCGGTGCAAAGAAGGCTGCTGCTTTCTTTGACAATAAATGGCAGCAGCCATTCAGTCACATGGAGCAGCGTAAATTATGGAG
>JANHAO010022262.1:0-12252 GCA_026873985.1 Saraca asoca
AAGAAATGCAGTTTTATCATAAACACAAATTGTTTTTCCATAACAAAATAAATTGTTCTTCAACATCAAAACAAATTTAGAGTGAAGATTTCCTTTAGAGTTAACAATTTCCTTTAAAGGCTAACAATCTCACCCTTAAGGTTAACAATATCCATTATTAATTGATGGAATAATCTACACTTCACCCAAAAAAACAAAAATCCCAAATTCTCAAGTACCTTGAAAATCATCATCCATAGACCCAAGAAAAAATCTTCGTAACAAATTAAACAATTGGATACTATGTAACATTACTCATGAAAAAAAAATGAGCCATTCATGTTCACAATGGAAATCAATTTCAAACTTGTTTTTATTTACAAAAACTAGTAAGAAGGTGAAAACACTCATCTAAGTTGAGTGAGATCATAAACATTTCATCTTGAGAGTGACAAATTTTAACAACATTGATCATACAAAATATTTTGAGTTTTGACAATAACCATGTAATATCTTTCTTAATAATTTATTCTTACACTTTTCAATCAATATGATATTTTTTAAGTGTTATTTATGAATTGTAAGATACTATTATAAAAAATATGTTATATATATGAATAAGGATTTTCCCTTTATATAACTTCTAAATTCAATTAGTAAATGTCAAGGTCAACAAATAACTTATTAGTTGTCTTGTGGGGTACAGGTTGATCATACCATAACTTTAGCTTTACTCACTAAATTTATCTTTTAAAATAAAGACATGTTAAAAATATATTTGCCCAAGGAAAAAAAATCATAATTTTAGATGCTAAAACTAGAAATTATTTTTTACAACAATGCAATTGTTGTCGACCAACAACCTTAATCTCTGTTGGTCCCAAAAACATAAATCTTACTTTTTACAAACGTAAAATATATACTCTTTTGAAATAGGCTGGATTTTTTTTATTTGTAAAGCAGAAGTCGTTAAAGAAAATTGTCTTTGGAAGCTTATTGGATAATCAAGAACTTAATTGGAATTACTGATAAGACATGATATAGGATATCATATTTAATTAGACAGTTTATCTAAAATTCCAGCACAGTAGAATTATAAGAATGTAGCAAAACTAGTTAATCTAGAAAATTGTTATAGCAGAAACAATTTGCAATAGAATTTTTACAGCAAAAATGTAACTATGCGGTAAAGATAAATTGTATAGAATTATAAAGTTCAATAAAGACACAAGGATTTTTAAAGATGTTTAACTTAAATTGAAATCATAGTTTAAGTCTACATCCATTGAATCAATCCTCAATTGAATGACCACTGTTATTAACAATAGTATGAATGTAACTGGGCTCTTGAACAACCAGTTCATACACAAGAATTACATCAGCCTTTTGCTAACCTATTACACAAGAATTAAACTAGGCTCTTGCAAATCTAGAAACAACAATTCTTTTATCTCAAATATCTAATATGAATTCTCATCAATTTTGATTCAAGATCCTTTGAATTATGAAATCTGATGAGGTAGATGATAGATCTAGTTCAGCTCTATTAGCTCTATGTTTTTCACACTTGAAGAAATGTGATAGTTATGAAACTTATTATGTTTGAAATGAGATTAGGGATATTTATAGTTGTTGTAACCAACATTTGAAAAATAACTAATTTTTAGTCTGTGAATCATTTTGTGAATCAATTCGTAATGGTTACTAACTAATGAATCAATTTATGAATTGATTTGTCTATAAATATCATAACGAATGTTCATGACCGAATTGATGCATGAATCAAATCATAGTATTATATGATCAAGTCTTGAATTGATTACCTAATCGGTTCAGGAAAAATTCCTAACCTTCAGTAAGAAATATTTTTCAAAACTTTTCTTTATGAATCGATTTGTGAATTAATTCAAATACATGTTCACAGGTTCTTTAGTATGCATCGGTTCGTGAATTGATTCACATAGTGTAAAATGATTTTTATAAAACTTGCACTTGTGAAAGATCATTTGAAAACATTTTTTGAAAAATATTTTATTTTAGCTTACTTCCAGTGTTTTATTTCTACCTCAATTTATCTATTATAAGCAATTTTCTTTAATCAAATTTGATTTAAATTCACTTACAAAAGATCCTAGTAAAAATAAAATAATTGCTAAATCTAATTTAGATTTTTTGAATCTCACACACTTTGATCCTATAAATACAAATAACAAACACTAAAACATTTGGTCCAATACAAAATTGTTTTCAACATCAAAACTAAATTAGGAAAGATAGCCAAGCAATCATCTTAGCCTGGTTAACAATCTCCAATGCTAAAAATCTCAAATGCTAATAGTCACCTCCATTTTTTATGGTGACAAATAATTTTAGATATGGATCAAAAGTTTTTTTTTTTTAAATTTAGTTTTTCAATTTTTGATTGTATTTCAAAATTAATTCTTTACTCTTTAATTTGTTCTCTCCCTTTTAAATTGACTTTTATACTTATACCATACTCATTTTTCATCTCATTCATGTTTCCTATTATCTCTCCATATCTCTTCCTTTTAAATTGAAAATAACATATCATTTATTTAAAATTCTTTATTTTCCTTTTAACAAAAAACCTTACTACTCCTTTTCTAAAATCCTTACTTCTCCCTTTGAGATCTTATCTAAAATCCTTTATTCTCCCCCTTTTGACAAATTAAAAAATAATAATGCATCTTTTAAAACATGTTCCAAAAAGAATAGAATAAAAAGATATTAGAATAGAATAGAATAATCCAAACATCATAATATTCAAAATTCAGTAGAAATCATAATATCCAGAACTCAAAATTCAAAGTACTGAATCATAATGTATAATATTAGAATCAAAATATTCAGATACAATATCCAAAATTTAAAAACATAGACCATCAGAATATAACATCTCAAGATATCAAACTACATGATTAGCATCAAAATATCAAAATATAATCTAGAATAATAGAAAATAATGAAACAGGGGATATGGGACTAAGGGATACAATAAATAAACACCAATACATAGCATACTAAGCTTATGGAGGGTCTTGATCATCCATTCTCTGAAGTTCTACCTCCTCATTATTTTTTCATTTGTTGTGTGATCTCATGTAATTGAGTTTCAATGAAATTGAGCTGCTCATTTACTAAGGTGGCATGTCTCTAATTTTCAAATTCTATATTAGCCATGCGGCCATCCATTGATTCAATCAATGGTTCTTGTTTGTCTAAAAGTTGATCCATTCATTCATTCATGTGTTTATGCATTCTTTTTATAACTTTAATTATTCTTCCTTCTATTTCATTGGATAACCCAGCTCCTTCTGAGCTTGTAGATCTTCCAGTGGTTTGAGGATTTTGTGATCATTTTCTAGTCCATTTTCCCTGTTCATTTTGTTTTAGTCCTATTTTGTGTAAATGTGATGGATTAATCATAATAGTTAGATTTATTTGAAAAACTTGGATTTCATTAGAAAATTTTAGTTTGAATTTGGCAAAGATAAGGGTAAGGATCATGCCATAAGGGAGGAATCCTATATCTGTCCATCTAGAACATTCAGTCAAATATTTAAGGATAAAATAAGGCATATTAAAATCAAATTGATTTTTAATAACCCACATTAAAAATAGTTCATCCTCCATAATCTGTATAAAATTTGTGATCCTAGGTAGTATCACTTCACACAAAGCATAATGTAGGATCCTGTCTTTAGGAGATAAGTTAGTAATGAGCAATTTTTCACTTCCATCCTTTGGGGTGGAATAAGGAAAGAGCATCTTAATGGCTAAATCCCTGCTGTAGTCAGAAAAAGATCATGCAGTAAGCTTAGGTTATGTATCATCTATGCCAAATTCATTTGCTAAAAATTCTAAATCAATAACTATATGCTTATGTATCACATAACATGATATTTTACGATCAGCATCAACAAGATTAGCACAAAACATTTTAATTATCCTAAGGTAGGTGTTTCCTTTAAATGTCAAATTTTTTTCTAATCTATACTTAGCTAGTAGTTCTGGTAAATGAGTAGTTTGCAAAAGTTGATCACTAAAGCATTTTAGGGGTTCTACTTTTCTGTTTGCAAATTAGTGAAAAGCAACATACTCATTAGACACATTGCAGTATGACTCCTCTTCAATAGATATAGATAGTTGTGTTACTAACTTTTCCTTTCTCTTTGTTGATAGCTTGACCCTTTTTGACATTTTGTGAAGATTTTTGGAAAATCTAAGGAATTTGGGTTGTTAAGGTTTTGAAGGTAGAATTTGGGATCTTTTGATTTTAGGGAGTTTTGGAGAAATTAATTAGTTAAAAGTGTTAGATGAAATGTATCTAACGTTCCTATGAAGGAAATTTGAATAAAAAATGTTGGGGGATTGGAGATTTGAATGTAAGAGTGAGAGAAGTCTTCGAGTTAGACTGAGAATGAAATGTGAAAACTGAATTTGAAATTCATTCAATATATATAGGATTGTGCTTTGAATCAATTCATGAATTGATTTAAAAAGCAAAAATTTAAGTGCGAATCAATTCGTAATTGAATTGTTCATAGGATTCTTATGCGAACTGATTCTGGAATTGATTCATCTAGGTTTAATAAAAATTTTGAAATTTTAAGGAGTTTCCTAAAAGTTTGAAAATTTTAGTGAATTGATTTAAGAATTGATTCATAGTGTATATTTTCAATAGGTGAATCCATTCTTGAATTGATTCAGAAACTCAATATAAATCCTGAAAAAATTCAAATCAATTACTAAGTCAATTCAAGAAGTTTTAAACTTAGTTTTCCTATAGTTTTGTTTCAGAAGTGTTTTCCTAATCTGTTAAATAGCCAATAAATAGTTCAGTGCCATTAAAAACTCAAATTTCTCACATTATGTACCTGCAAAATAAACTCAGGGGAATCCCTGATGCCTAAGTTGGTAATTGCAATGTACAAAAACAATTAAGCATAAAAGATAATAGAGTAACAAAATTTACTGAAATTGGGGGATTGAAGATCTTTATCTTGTGGTGAGAGCAATTACTGGCCTAAATCATGAGTTGCTTCTTTTTCTTCCACATAAACCTACAAAATAGAATTTACACTTGCTTTGCTAGTACCTAACTGGTTTTGGGTCTAGTTTTGTTAATAGTCATAGCAAAATTTATTTTGGAAATGGATGCCTTAGGTAACCAAACTAACTTTTCATTAGATTTGAGTTCATTGGTTCCATTCTTATATAAACAATGTTTAATATGGTGTCCTTTGTGATTACAATAAAAGCAAGTAATATAAGCATAGTTTCTTTTTGATCTTTTTCTCTTTTGTTGCTTATATCCTAAGCCTTTTCTGTTCTGAAATTCTTTTTGATCACTCAAAAAGGTGTTAAGTCTCATCTGTTATTTGTAAAACCTTGTAAAGTTTCTCACAAACTATCTATTTCTAATTTGTAGGCTTCACATTAATCACATGTTATACTCTTATTTAATAGTTTTTCAGCTAGAATATTCAAATTAATATTCTCTTTTTCTAATTTCTTGATTTTCTTAAGCAAATTATCATTCTCACTCTTAGCATGCTTCAATTCATTTTTAGCTTTCAATAAAAAATCATACAGTTCAATGCACATATCATCAATTTCTTCATCACCATCATTATCAGAAGAATTAAATTTATCATTAGAATTAAGTTCAAATTTAGAGTAAAAGAAAGACTCATTATTAAATACCTCATTGTCTTCATCAAGTTTGCCCATGAGGCAGAGGAGTGATTCTTCCTTTATTTCTTCTTCTTTTTCACCAGATTTGGCTTGTTCATCATCTGAAATTGCTTGGTTACCTTTCTTGAAGGATAGTTTTCTTTTTCTTCTTTTGTTTTCAAGCTATCTTTTTAGGTAGACTAGGTAATCTGGTTTAATGTGTCCAAGTTTTTTGCATTCAAAATAGGTTGGAGTAGTGCTGACAGAGTTCCTTGATCAGTCTTAGTTTGGTTTCTTTTTTAAGGTACAATTTTTCTATTTTCTTTGCTCCTCTTTTCTCTAAGAATTCTCTATAGCTTTTTACTCAACAAGGCCATATCTTCTTTATCAACTGCATCTACATCACTCTCTAATTGATTTACCTTGTTTCATTTTGAACATTTCATATTTAGAAACTAAAACATGCACTTTAGATGCCTTAACTTGAGTTATGCCTACATGTGCTATTTCTAAAGTGTCCCAAATCTGTTTAGCAATGGTACAGTTAGAAATCCTTTCATATTCATTAGGGGAAAGGGAGCTGAGATAATCCATTTGACCTTGGAGGCAAGGAGGTGTCTCTTCCTCTCCTCCTCAGTCCATAGTGACTTAGGTTTGGGTTGTGGACTCCCATTAATCAGTGTTTATGGTGGATCATATCCATTCTCTATAATTTCCCACATATCTATATCAGTAGCTTTAATAAAGTCTTTGATTTTCTGCTTCCAGTGTATAGTCATTCCATTAAAACCAGGGGGTTTATGTAAAAAAGGATATTCAGGAAATAATGTAAAGCTAAAATCCATAGTCTTTTTAAGAATAAAAGAGTTTCAAGAGCCAGAAGCTCTGATACTAATTGTTGGTCCAAAAAATATAAATCTTTCCCCTTTTACAAACATAAAATATATACTTTTTTGAAATAGACTAGATTCTTTTTGACTTGTAAAGTGGAAACCTTTAAAGAAAGTTGTCTTTAGAAGCTTACTGAATAATCAAGAACTTAATTGGAATTACTAATAAGAAGTGAGATAGGATATCAAATTCAATTAGACAATTAATCTAAAATTCTAGCATAGCAGAATTATAAGAATGTAGCAGAACTAGTTAAACCAGAAAACTGTTATAGCAAAAACAATTTGCAGTAGAATATTTACAATAGAAATGTAATTGTGCAATAAAGATAAATTTGTGAAAAATTATAAAGATCAATAAAGACATAAGGATTTTTAAAGTGGTTCAACTTAAACTGAAACCACAGTTTAAGTCTACATCCACTGGATTAATCTTCAATGAAATAACCACTTTTATTAATAACAACAGGAATTTAACTAGGCTTCTGAACATCTTGTTCATACACAATAATTACACTAGGCTCTTGCTAGCCTATTACATAAGAAATTAAACTGGGCTCTGGCAAACCTAGTGTTATGGGTATTTTTTGGAACTATACAAATAGGTTGGCAAAAGCCCAATAGACAAATCCAGTTGATAAGGACTTAGCTCATTTACGATTAAAGTAGCTAGACCAAGGTATCAGGTCACCAGATACGAACTCATATTGTTAGTCAACAAAAGTCAATGCAGCAACCTCAAGTCGCTGGGGACAAGGCCTAGCCTGCAACTGGAAGTACCCTTTCTCAATGATCAATCCTAAGAGATTCATTCAATTTCCTATTTTAATAGGAATCTATTATTATCCATTATACAATCTTAATCAATTCATGTTCCTTATCTGTAATTGATTTACATTCAAACTGTAACACCCTAACTATTATAAAAGAGGATGAAATCATTGTACAAAGGACAATTAATCAATAGATACAAACATTCAGCACAAAGATTGAGAAATAAAATAACTGTGGACGTAAAGCATTGTACTTGGCCGAATCACATTAAAAAACTCCTGGTGTCTCCCTATTTTTCCTCTCTCTCTCTCCTTTTTAAATTCAATTTGTAGTTTAGGGTTTCTGGACTTTTTAATTGATCGAATTTGTACGTTAATATTTTGGCGCTAGAATGAGGGTACTAAACTGCATTCTCCTTGATTTTCCATCTGATTGCGATGACTAGAGGAAGAATCACTAGGAGATCAGACACTACAGTTGATCAGCCTAATGGTCGCATGGAACAATAGAGAGACCCAGTTCTTCCTATAGTAAGCACTTCTGCTATCCCTACCATAGGTGTTACTACTGGCTTGCCCCCGTCAGCCCCTCACCAACTTACTATTATTATTTTAGGGACTAATGGAGTGTAAGCATGGCATCAGCATTAGGAAACACTAGAGAACACGGTGATAAAGTTGGCTAAGGCGATTAGCTGACTTAAGCACAAGCCCAGGGTGTGCAAAAGCAGGTTGAGGTCGCTGTGCCAAGAGAAGTACTCTAGTAACTGTGAGAAGGAGCTCAAGAGAAGAGGCCAATTAGAGAAGTACTTTAGCAAGCTTATTCAGTTCACTCTTCTAACTCACGGCCAAAATTAGAAGCCCGTCGAGCCCGAGAGGATAAAGATGGAGATAATCAATGACATGGGAGTTCATGTCAAGTTGGAGGCTTGAACAGGGCTAGTCAGGGACATATTTCAAATTGACACTTGCTAGGTCCCGGGCACAGAAGAAGGCATAAAATCTCAGATCGCCGCTTCCACAATCAAGGAAGTACCATATTCACGATTCTGTAATGAAACTAATAAATGCACCTCAAATTTTTTATACTAATCTTTGAATAAATTTCCAACAAAGTATTATATAGGAAGTGAGCCATTCTCAGTGTTGACAAAGTCATGGTGTGCTGTCGAGCACTTAACTTATGCTAACTAAGGCACATTTATGTGACCTACCGGGCATTCGACTCATGTTATCGAGCACTCGACTCGTGCTAGCTTAGGCGCATTCATGCAACCTATTAGGCACTTAACTCAACCTACTGGGCACTCGACTCATGCTGTTGGCACTCAACTCATGCTAGCTGAGGGACATTCATGTGTGCTACTGGGCACTTGACTCATGCTGCCTGGAACTCGACTTATGCTTGCTGAGATGCATGCATGCAACCTACTGGGCACTTGACTCATGCTAGCTCAGGCACGACCTACTGGGCACTTGACTTGTACTACTAGGCACTCGACTCGTGCTACTAGGCACTTGACTTATGCTAGCTGAGGTGTATTCATGTGACCTACTGGGCATTCAGCTTGACATATTTACAAAGTCACGGTTTGCTAGCTAAGACACATTCATGTCAACATTTTGAATTATCATTTGCAACCTACCAAGCATTCAACTCATTAAAAACCTCATTCACCAAGGTAAATATACATATGAACATTTAAGAGATAAAACTTAGAATTACAAAAGTCTAAATGACAGCATGACAAATCAAGCTTTTACATGCAAATTATAGCTCCCAGTTCATAGATCGCACTGAAAGCTGGGGGCTAATGTTATGTATATTTTTCATACCACACAAATGGGCTAGTAAAAGCCCAATGGACAAGTCCAACTAATAAGGACCTAGCTCATCCAAGATTAAGGTTACTAAACCAAAGCATCAGGTCAACTCAGGTCGCTATTCAACACAAGTCAAAGCAGTAATCCTAGGTCATTGAGAGTAAGGCCCAGCTTGTAGGTTGAAGCACACATCCCTAACCATCAGTCTAGGGAAATCTATTCAATTTTCTACTTTAATAGGAGTCTATTATAGCCATTAATCCTTATCTATTATATAATCCTAATCAAGTCAAGATACTTATCGCTATAGATTTACATTCGAACTGTAATCCCCAACTATTATAAAAGGGGATGAAATCATTGTATATGATACAATTAATTATCAGACACAAAACACTCAACAAAGAGTAATAAAAGTCATGGACATAGGGGTCAAACTGACTTTAGCTGAACCATGTTAAAAACTTCTAGTGTCTCTCTGTTCTTTCTCTCTCTCTCTTTCTCGATTTACATTCAACTGGTAGTTTGGGGGTTTTGGACTTGGGTTTTGGGGTTTTGTATCTCAATGTTAATGACTTAGAGTTTAAAACTCAAGTATACTCAATATATCTTATCAAGTTAGACCTTAGATTTAATTAAAGTATGTTTAAAAATCTTGTTTTAAATTATTTTAGTTATATAAGGTGTAATAGTGATATACTCGTTTTAATGATACTAAATCTATAAATTTATGTTTATTTAATGTTACCTTAAATATGTTTTGGATTGATAATGTGTAGACAAAGCACTACAAAAAAAGAAAATGAGTGATGTTCAATTTTTTTTTTAAGAAAAGAGATAAAAATCGAAATCCCACTCTCTCACCTTGTAGTCTATCCAAATCTGGGAAGTTGTGTGTGTGTGAGAGAGAGAGAGAGAAGAGCCCTAGCTTTTCTTGACTGTCCTTCATTGTTAGAGGCAACACCGACGTCCTGTTGCCAGCTTCCTTCCACTCCTGATAACTTCATCCCATCTCCTTTCTTCTTTTGTCATGCACTAGCTTAGGCAAAGTCTGCTTAGAGGCCAACAAGCAAGATGCTTAGTAAAGCATATTAGTGTAGAGGGAGCTCAAGGCTAAAGTCACCATGTATAGTCATCAACCACCCATTTGGTTGCTATTATATAGGTTTGGTTGTAGCCTTTTTTCCCCAAATTTTTGAACTCAACTCCCACTAAAGATTGAGTTTTACTTAAGGTCTAAAGGGCAGTCCCATTTATCTTAATTTAAGGTGAAAATCATGTCTTCCATTAGTTCTAAAATTGTGTTAAGGTATTTTAAGAATTGACCAATAGTGAAATGTGGAAATTTTGAAATTAGGAAATTTAGATTTGGGGTTGAGTACAAACTATAAAATTTTGACTGTAATTGGATAGTTTCATTAGAATTTAAATTAAATAATTATAAGTTCCTCTTTTAGTATAAAATTAGTAAAGTTAAGTTCTAGGTTATAGGTTTTTAAAATATTAGAAATTTTTTGATGTAATTGCATAGCACTATTTTGAATGGGATCATAAATTTCCTTGCTTCTGTCTTAAGAAAATTTTAGTTAGGAATCAAAGTAGGAATCATCTTTTAAGGGTTTTCATTTATACATATGAAATTGAACTTTGATGCCAAATGGAACTGACGACACTAATAATAAGTTGTATACTGCTTTGTTAAAAGGATTTGAGAAAAGTTAGAGCATTATGTTGGAAACGAAAAAAAAAAACTTGAGGACTATGGAAGTTAGCATAATTGAAACACCTTAGAAACTAGGCTCATGAGTGAATAATTTACCTCCTCTCTCTTTCTCTCTCTCTCTCTCTCTCTCTCTCTCTCTCTCTCTGTATATATATATATATATATTTATATAGTATACAAAAGGGGATTTTACCCCACCTTTCTCTCTCTATATATATATAGGTTATACAAAAGGTGATTGCATTTACTATTTTAAACTTAAAAGCTATATTGCATCCTAATTATAAATTATTTTAAATGATATGCACACATAAATATCTATTGTATTGGGTATTCGTTTTATAAGTTGATAATGGGATTTTTGCCTTTGTGAAATAGTTGATTGTTTTAATTCTTGAATAGCATTATAACTTCAAATGATTTGAAATTATATTATCTATTTGCATGAGAAATGTGGTATTTTATTTTGTGTAGCAAATTGATATTGTAATATTAGAAGGATTGATATTTGGTTATGTTTTTATCAATGTACATAGTGAAGGTATGTATATCGTCTTTGAAAAGGCATAACGAAGTACTAGTGCAACACCTTAAAATTTTATAAAAAATAATAAAATTTAAAATTTAAAAAGGACTAAACTAAAAAATCGGTAGGGATTGAAAAGATTTGTGGAAGATGGGCCTTGTTGAGGTGATAGAAAGTTTTGGGGCCAAAGTGAAAGTCGGTGCAAACTTTGGGGGTTAAAATGCAAAATTATATAAATATTTTTATTTATAAATAAACCCCCTACCTCCGTGAAGCCAGTTTGATTTTTGGCTTTCTCCTTCCCTGAATTCTTCTTCTCGGCCTCTCTGGAATTTTTTGAAACCTGCCAACTGGCCAGTGTGATTTCGACCAAATCCTACCGTCTGACACCTCACTTCTAATCAGAGAAAGCTCAGCTGGTTCCTGCAGTTCCTCTTCTCCTTCGACCGGCTAGTTCTCAGACATTTGTTGAGGCCGGTGAACTATAGCTGTTCGGCCACGACAGCTTTGGCTACCGACCAGCGCTCTCTTTTCATCGGTGGCCATTCCTCCTTTTTCCTCCGAAGTGTTTTCGGGTTAGATGACAAAGGCAGCAGTTTGGCTCTCTCTCCTTTGCTTCTCTATTGGTTTGGCTAGCCTGGGTTTATGGCCGCCGGTGGTGTTTCGATCACCGGCGAGCCGACAGTAGCTACTCTAAAACCCAGTGAGTAATCCTAGATCATTAGTTTTATTCCAAAATACTTTGATTAAAAGTGGTCAAGAAATTTGTGTGAATGTTTGAAAATGTGTTGATGATGAAATTGAGAATTTTTATGCAAAGTTTACTTCTGAGTACTTCTG
>JANHAO010022263.1:0-12257 GCA_026873985.1 Saraca asoca
AAATCACTTCAACTAAGTTCTTAAAAGGTGTATGTAAATTCCCCAATGGGAAAAGGGCAAGATCCAATTCCGCATTTAACTTTTTTTAATCATTCTTTAAAAAGGGACCTGACAAATATGTTAGAAATTTTGGAAACTGGATACGAATATCCCATGATCTCTATGAATTGAATTGTTGACACCAAAATTTGGTCAACATGTTTGAGTTCAATATCATCCTTAACTGCAAGTAGGATATGGTAGAAAACAAAAAAGGAAGATAATGGACAAGAAGAAAGATAACAAACACCAAAAGTTTATCAAGGTTATGCTAAAGCCAAGTTGGCCTCTACGTCCACGTTGGTTTTTGATTATCCACTAAATGATTGTTTTACACGGTTTGGATGCAATGGCAGTATTTTCTCACAATGTGGAATGCTCTCTTTGATAGAGTTTTTGCATGAAAAACCTTCCTCTTTCTTTACGGTGACCACCCCTTCCCATTTATAGAGGAGGGAGGGTTACAAGTGTAATTTTACAAATAACAGAATGATTATTTCTACCACTCCAGGCATTTAATGTTGGGCAAATCACTATCAAACTTTCGGGGAGCTGATGTGTAGATTTGGAGGCTGAGTTGTCAATTGGAGATATGTGCCATAGATTGTTGACTGGGCTCCGTACATGCATCTGGCTTGCTAACCTCACAACTTGGTGTTGTGTTGGTGAGTGAGCTAGAAGCTTTGGCCTACCTCACTATTCTCGCTTGGCCATTCTCCTTAAGGATGGTTAGGATGGTAGTCTTCATGCTGATGAGTTGAAGGCCTTCTTAACAAACTATCCTTTTCGCTACAACATTGCTTAATGCCTTCAGGTCATGCCCGACGGCTTGGAATCCTCGCTGAGCGAACTCGACCCCTAATCTGGGCCTCCACCTGGTTAGCTGTGTCTTCTATTGGGCCTTGGCCAGCCTAAATCGTGCTTTTCAAAAAATGCCCATAACATAAGCCCCCCAACTCCCAGCTCGATTTGCGGGTTGGGAATTGCCACTGATAGTCAAAGTACTCATCTACAGTCTGCAAGATGGATAAGTCTTCATATTCAGACTGTTGTGTTGTCTTTTCTATCTTTTAGACTTTCATTTCCCTTACTTTGGACCATACTTCTCATTGTGCATAGTTTTCAGTCGTTAACATGGTGATCTCATTTTTCCTAGATCATCCGATCTAGAATAGCCAAAAATCCTTTGGGTCATTTGATAAACTTAGACTGGTTTATAAAGCTTATAAAGTTCCCCTTGCTTCTCCATGAGATTGCCTGATGGATGCTTTAGTTAAGCCCTTTATGCTTTTAGTAGTTTGGCTTCCAGTGAAGCTCTTTAGGGTGTGCATGATCCGTTGCAAAGGTTTTGGGGGTGCGAATGGCTCGTTGCATGTGGCTTTCCTAGATAACTTCTCTTATTGGCTCCTGGGAAGTCTTATATAGATCTTGAATTATTTCTTCATGACTTTTTTGTGAAGTTTAGCCTTGCTAGCTAGATTCCTGACTCCTTTTTGAATTGCTCAGGGTTTAAGTCAGGAAAGGAACCGTTGGCTGAGAAAGGCTATAAGTAGGAGCAGCTGTGTCGATGGGCATTTCATCTGATGGGAGTTTATCTCCTAGAGGCTGGTTCTCCTTCTTCTTGTTGAATTAGTAGCTTCAGGCTTTTGCTTTATTCTTGTATATGAGATACTCTGATGTAAATCTACCTTGTTGAAAGAGGTCTTTTAATGAAACTTCAAGAACTATGTTCATATCTTTTGCTTTTATAAGCTCGTTATATTGCTGATCTAGTTGGTTACCAATGGCAACATGACTAACTCCCATAAAGTCATAACTTGATAACTGTTATGAGGAATGTTTAATGGGCTAATCAACCACAGTTATTAAAAGTAAAATTGATGTTAATAGGCTTAAGCTAGAAAGTTTCAACTTAAAGGATATGTGCCGCTTGTATGACCAATCGATTGTGTCGGTTCACTTTAATCGACAGGTAGCACAAGCACTTGAAATTCCTTTGAGGCCAAGTTTAAGTAGTAGGGTGCTTAAGCATCTTTGCTATCATGAGACTAAGTTTCCATGCAGGCTATGTAATCATATTAGTTTGCATAAGAATTTGGTTCTCATGGCACTTCTCGATCGCGAGGTCTTAAACTTGCCTGTGTAAGATTTTTGTGCATAGAGCACATCTTAGACGTGACTTATGCAAGATTTTTGTGTGTGGCTAGCACTTCTTAGACACGAGGTCTTGAAATTGCCCGTGCAAGATTTTTGTGCATGAGCACTCTTTGGACACAGCTCACACAAGATTTTTGTGTGTGGCTAGCACTTCTTGGATACGAGGTCTTGAAATTGCCAACGCAAGATTTTTGTGCGTGAAACACTCCTTGGACATAGCTCGTGCAAGATTTTTATGCATGGAGCACTTCTTGGATGCAAGGTCTTGAAATTGCCCATGCAAGGTTTTTGTGCATGAAGCACTCCTTGGATGCGATTTGCACAAGATTTTTATGCATGGAGCACTTCTTGGATGTGAGGTCTTGGAATTGCTCATGCAAGGTTTTTATGTGTGAAGCACTCCTTGGACGTGACTTCCACAAGATTTTTGTGCATGGCTAGCACTTTTTGGACGCGAGGTCTTGAAATTGCCCATGTAAGGTTTTTATGCATGAAGCACTCCTTGGACGTGGCTCACGCAAGATTTTTGTGCATGGAGCACTTCTTGGATGCAAGGTCTTGGAATTGCCTGTGCAAGGTTTTGTGCATGAAGCACTCCTTGGATGTAGCTCGCACAAAATTTTTATGCATAGAGCACTTCTTGGACATAAGGTCTTAGAATTGCCCACGTAAGGTTTTTATGTGTGAAGCATTCTTGGACATGGCTCGTGTAAGATTTTTGTGCATGGAGCACTTCTTGGACACGAGGTAGTGGAATTGTCCATGCAAGGTTTTTGTACGTGAAGCACTCCTTGGATGTGGCTCGTGTAAGATTTTTATTGATGAAGCACTTCTTAGATGCGAGGTCTTAGAACGTTGTCATGGTCTAGTGTTGTGCAACCTGTGACCCCAACGAGTCGTTTGGTCCTCCTGTTTGTCTCACGTATGACTCTTCGATTTCCAATGATGACTGGCAATAATTACTCCCAATTTTGATATGCATGCACTGTGTCATCATGAGCAGGCTGTTGTCCTCCTCCAGGCCATTGGATCATAGGCAACTGACAAGCCCTTTGATCTAACGGTGGGATCGTATTCCTTTATAAACTAAAAGGGCTTTCTCTCTCCCTCTCAATTACCATTCAAAAATTTTCAAAGCTACAGTTTCCTCTGCTCGTTTGCCTTCCCTGTTGCTATGACAACTCTTTCACTGCCAATTTCCACCGATTCCAATATGCTTTTCTGACTATTACCCCGAGCTTCTGAACTTTTTGCATCCATAAGTCATGGCACGTCCCCTTTAACCTCACTTTTTTCTGCATTTTCCTTTTTTCTAGAGAGTAGGGGACTTGATTGTGATTGGTTAAGAGATAATAGTATTGATAGATAGAGCTGGTTCAGATGCTTAATTTTGTTTGGATCAAAATAGTTGGGCTGCTGGTAGACTTTAGGATTTTAGACATTGATTTTAGTCTTTTAGGATCCTGTGATTCAGCCGAAGGGTCCCCTTCGTTTGCCAAAGTCTATATCATCAATCCGGTGACTTAGGGTGTGCATGGCCTACAGTATAGAGGGGTCGTTAGTCTTAGTCTTCAGTACGATTCACTCTCAGTGACTTGACCAGCCTTTTTTTTCTCTTTGTGTAGATGGGAGTAGGTCATACACATCACCATCATATAATTAAGAGCGAGGATGACAAACTAAATTCATCTCAAAGTGTAGGGGTCGTGCCACATGCCAATGAAGTGACCTCGAGTGGGAAAGAGGTCACTATGAACTTCAGTGCCCGTCCGAGCCATACCGAGGGCTGAGGGGCTATTGCTGGACAACATCTTGACCATCAGGTATTCAAGTTGCATACATCAATTGTGCATCTTTGTGGCATTCGAACAGTAATTCAATCACACCGGATCCCCAAAAGGTGCAGTGTGATGGTTCCTGCTTCAAACGATTATGTTCCTCATCCTCCTCGAGGTTTCATAGCTATCAGTCTCCTACACCTTATTGCGAGTCTAAGATTCCCAATGCAACCCTTCATTGTCAACTTCTTGAACAAAATAAAACTTAGCCCATTCCAGCTCACACCAAACTTTTACACTTCACTTATTTCGTTAGCCCTAATCCATATGGGCAATGGCCTTCCACCACCATCACTTAAAATTCTATGTTACTTGTATGACCTAAGGTGTGTGAACTCAAAGGATGGGCTTTACTATCTCTCAGCTCAGCAGATGCTATATAAGAGCATCTTACCGAAAGGAGATGTCAAAGGAAAGTCTAACACAGGGTGTTATAAGTCACACTGGTTCTACATCTCATGCCCCTTATTGCCCTACCTTAGAAATTTTGATTTTATTCTTATTCCAGATAGGTAGACTGGGAGTGCATAAGTTTAGTGGGTCTTTGATACTTGCTTTTGATTTTGACCTTTGCTTGATTATGCAGACGTGACCGATAAGAGACCGATGTTAAGGGCCAAGGAGTTGGAGGTCTTGGATCAGTTCCCGACATCCAACAACCTTGAGAATGACTTTTAATTTGAAAAAAGCCTCTTTTCTTATTACAAGCTCGCTTCAGCAAAAGACACCAAGGGCACTAAAGAGGTAGGAATTTACCAAGCAACAGAGGTTAGGTCCACAAATTTTGAAGATTACGACAAAGTAATGGAGCTGATCCTTAGGATGCTACCCTTGGACAACAAGGAAGAGGCCCCTCTAGCCCATGAGATCCATATAGCCCCTGAGATCGAAGTCACTCCAATTGTCACAGACTAACTAGCTACTCCAATTGTGGTTCCATCACAAGGACTAGCCCCCACACTATGACCTAAAAAAGTAGTTGCAATCAACATCGCCAGCCCTTCAGGTCCTCCCCTAAAGAAGTGGAAGGTTGACAATGGGAAGAAGAAAGTGACCTCCCGCAAACATGCGGCGTCAGAGGTTAAGAGTGAGGCCATTGGTCAAGCCCGACTCCAAGATGGAAGGGTATGCTTAGACCTTTATTGAGAACATATACATGATCTTGGGATACGACAGCCAGGTCAGGGTGTTGGAAGCTGAGGAGTTCACCATTGGGAGGCTAGTAGGATATTCGGCTTGTCATGGCTTGGTGGTAAGCATCGCTCCTTGTCTTGGTCACTCTGTTTGTTTTATAGTCTAACTCTATTATTCATTCTCGCAAAGCTTACTAACATTGATGAAAATTGAAGAAGCACTCCGAGGCTAGGATGACAAGAAGTCTGCTCTAATGGATGAGTTGGCGGTTTTAATAGCTGAGGTACTAGAGTTGAGAGAGATGGTTAAAGAAATGGAAACCACTTTGTCTCGTGAGGTAGAGTGTTACCAAGACACTGTGATAAATCTTGGCCTTGCGACCAATGATCTAAATAAGGCCAAGATAAAGCTAGATAAGGCCCAGTCGTAGGCACGACTAGCGATTAAAGTGGCCAACACTATCGAAGAGAAGGCAAGATCTGTAGAACAACAAGTTGATGCTATTACTGAAGAGTTGAGGGCACTGAAGAGAGAAATTGAGCTCTCTAAGGAGGAAGTGGCTAAGGTCAAAGTAGAGACGCCCTCGCTAGTGGCAAAAACAAGGGAAATGAGGAACAAGACTTATGCTTCTTTCTTCTACACTTTGTGGGAGAGAAACCCTGAGTTGGATTTCTCTTTCTTTGGCCCTTAAACTTTGGAGGCCATGGAGCACTACAAAAGGAAAGTTGCTAAGGCTAGCTCCTCAGCAAAAGGACAGAGTGCTGAGACCGTAGCCCTTCCTGCTAAAGTTGTCATTCAAGGAGAAGGGGCATGCAGGTTGTTAATGCTCCTTCGATGGTTGAAGTTCCTGAGGCTCCAACTCCTAATCCCTAACCTAATGAAGACCTTTCTCCAAAGGCTCCAACCTCTTAGGACATAAACTTTGTAACTTTGATTTTCTTTTCTGAGATCTGTAACAGACTTCGTGGACAATTTATATGAAATGACTTTATTGTGATGAAAGCTGAACATATCTCTCTTTGTTACCTTATACTTTAATGTGTGAAATTGGTTGCTTATATTAGGACAAAAATTCAATATGTTATATCAACTATTATAACATGCTACTTTACATTGAGTTCTCTTCAAATCTTATTCCCAAAGGTATTCAAAGAATTATATACACATTTACAATAGACCAACTCTTATACACTGAGACACTTATTAATAATAATGATAGAGGTGCTTGGCATTTCAAGCTCGGGGGAACTTGACTCTATTCATGTCTACCAAATAGTAGGCTCCATCACTCATGACCCTTTTAACAAGGTATGGACCTTCCCAGTTCAGTCCTAAAGTCCCCTCACTGGGTTTGCGTGCTCTAGGAAGGATGAGATGCGGGATGAGATCGTCAGGTTTGAACTTCCAAGCTCACACTCTGTGATTGTAATACCTTGCTACGCGTCACTGGTGGGTAGCAATCTTGAGGCTAGCTCTTTCTCTAGCTTCTTCCATAAAGTCCAGGTTCGTAGCAAGTAGTTGATCATTGTTCTCTAGGTTAAAAGCAATTCTTCGCTATGTCGTGACCTCAAGTTTTGCTGGGATCATTTCCTTGCACCCATATACCATCAAAAAGGGGGCTTCCCCTATGGAATTACAAGGTGTGGTCCTGTAGGCCCATAGCACTACCTGTAATTCATCCACCTAGGCTCCTTTTTTAGCTTCTAACTTGGTTTTCAAGATCCTTTTAATGATCTTGTTGACAGCTTCTACTTGCCCATTGGCTTGCGGATGGTCTACAGCTATGAAGCTTTTAGTGATTTTGAGGTCTTCGTAGAACTTGATGAATTACTCACTAGTAAACTGAGTCCCGTTATCGATCACAATCTACTGAGGGACTCTGAACTTGCAGATGATACTATTCCACACAAACATCTCAACCTTAGAAGATGAGATTTCAGCAAGTTCCTTCACTTCTGACCACTTGGTGAAGTAGTCCATGATTACTATTGCATACTTGCAATTTTCTCAAGCCTTAGGAAATGGTCTAATTAAGTCCATCCCCTAAATCATGAACAGCCATGGACTAGTCATTTGCTTCAGGTAGGTTGGTGGACCTCGTGGCATCTTTGTGAATCTCTAGCACTTATCACACCTTTTGATGAGGTCTATAGCATTTTGCTTCATTGTCAACCAGTAGAATCCCTGTCGAAGAGCTTTTTGTGCCAAGGACAACCCCTAGCATGGTTTCTATAATGACCTACATAAATCTCTTCCAAGATGGTACCGCAGTCCTCGCCATCTATGCATCTCAGAACTGGGGTTGTGAACCTTCTCTTGTAAAGTACATCATTGCAGATGTAATATCTAGCTACTCGAGCTCGTAGACATCATGCCTCAAGTTTATCTTTTGGTAACTTCTCATTCTCAGGTAGTCCAGGATTAGATTCATCCAGGAGTTAGGTGCTTTGGTAATCGTCATCATAACATCTTGATGCTCAATACTTGGGGATGGAAAGAGCTCTATCGGGATCATTCCTATGAGATCAGGATCATCAGTGGTGGACAGACGAGCTAAAGCATTAGTATGCACATTTTAGGCTTGCAGAATCTAATTGATCACATATTGCTGGAAAAAGCTTATCAATTCTTGGACCCTTTGGAGATGGCTCATCATCTCCAACCCTCGAGCTTGGTATTCACCTTTCACCTGGAAGATCATGAGTTGCTAGTTGCTGAAAATTTTTAATCTTTCAGCTTGCAACTCCCTGGCCAATCACAAACCCACCAACAAGGCCTCATATTCAGCTTTGTTACTTGTGGCTTGAAACCCGAACCTTAGAGCACAAAAGACCTTATGTCCTTCTGAACTAATGAGAAGCATCCTTGCTCTAGCCTTTTGGTCACTGGATGACTCATCAACGTATAATTCCCACCACAGGGTCTCAGGAATCTCCACCTCCTCTTGCATGGGCCTTGTGAATTTAGCAATGAAGTCAGCCAGTGCTTGTCCCGTGATGGCTAATCTGGGCTTATATTCGATGTCAAATTGAGTAATCTCTATTGCCCATTTGAGCAACCGTCTTGAGGCATCCGTCTTTTGTAGGACTTGTCTCAGTGGGAACTGCATGAGGATCGCGATGCTATGGGCTTGAAAATAAGGTCACAGCTTTCTCAAGGCAATGACCAAGCAGTAGGCGAGCTTTTCCATGGGTGAGTATCTTGTTTCGGCATCTAGCAGCCTCTTGCTTACATAGTAGATAGGGAGTTGAGTTCCTCCCTCCTCTCATGTTAAGGCCACACTCAAGGCGTGCTAGGATACCCCTAAGTACACAATCAATCTCTCACCTTTTTTTGGTTTGGAAAGGAGAGGTGCTTGTCTAAGGCACGTCTTAAGTTTCTAAAAAGTGAGCTCGCACTCCGGGGTCCATTCGAACCTCTTCACCTTTTTAAGGATGTCGAAGAAGGGAATGCATTTGTCCGTTGCCTTTGAAATGAATCTACTGAGCATAGCGATCTGGCCATTGAAGCTTTGGACATCCTTTAGACTGGTGGGAGAACACATATCAAGAAGTGCTTTGATTTTTTCTGGGTTCACTTCGATCCCTCTATTATTGACTATGAAACTGAGGAATTTACCTAATGCCACTCCAAACGTACATTTGTGCAAGTTCAACTTCATCTGATACTTTCTCAAGGTTTAGAACATCTTTTTTAGGTTGCGGACATGATCGACAAGCTATTTGGACTTTACCAGCATGTCTTCAATGTATACCTCTATGGTCTTGCTAATCTATTCTCAAAACATCATGTTTACTAATCGTTGGTAGGTTGCCCCCGCATTTTTAAGCTCGAAGGGCATCACCTTATAACAGTATAACCCACAATTAGTAATAAATGAGGTATGCTCTTTGTTCTACGTGGCCATTAGAATCTAATTGTACCTTGAATAAGCATCCATGAAGCTAAGGAATTCATGCTTCACCATCCCATCTACAAGCTAGTCTACCTTGACAAAGGGAAACTATCTATGGGACACGCCTTATTAAGGTTAGTAAAATCGATACACATCCTCCACTTCCTATTCTTTTTTCTTTACGAGGATGGGATTGTCCACCCAAGTGGGGAATGCACTTCTCAGATGAAATTATTCACCAAGAGCCTATCCACCTCTTCCTTTAG
This sequence comes from Saraca asoca, assembly GCA_026873985.1. NCBI lineage: Eukaryota > Viridiplantae > Streptophyta > Magnoliopsida > Fabales > Fabaceae > Saraca > Saraca asoca. The sequence goes on from JANHAO010022263.1 coordinate 9,330, forward strand.
TGTTGTGTAGCATTTGGCTATCATTGGTCTTCTCTTTTGGCAAACTAGTTTCATCCAGGGATTGATATCCAGTTTGTGTGACATTACCTTCAAATCGATGCCCACCATGTCCTCATGGTTCCAAGCAAAAATGTCCATGTTTGCCTTAGGAAATCCCATCAGTTGCACTCTCACATCAAGTGGTAGGCATTTTCCCAACTTGAGACATCTTTCTTTGTCTACCTCACTTACTTGCACATGCTCAAGCTCTTCAACTGGTCTAGTGGCTTGCTCAGCATCCACCTCTCGAGGGTCGAGGTCATGGCTAACTCCTTTTACACTCATTGCCTAGGGTTCTCCCTTGGACACCACGTTCACTTTCTTCCCTTGAACTCCAAGTTTAACTACATCCTTATAGCAATGACAGGCTACCTACTACTCTCCTCACACATATCCAACTCCATTCGAGGTCAGGAACTTGATAGTCAGTGTCCTGGTTGATGCCACCATATCAAAATCATTCATGGTGGGTCACCCTAGCACCACATTGTAGGTTGAGAAACAATTTATAATCAAAAAGACCGCCATGATAGTTGCTTGCTTATCCAGGTCCCCTAGAGTGAGTGGGAGTCTGATTTGTCCCACTGGGAGTATCCCATCCCCCATGAAACCGTAAAAAGGCTCTGGTGATGGATCCAGCTGACTTAAGCTCATGTCCATCTGGTCGAAACATCCCTTATACATCACGTTCACAGAGCTCCCATTATCAACCATTATCATTCTCACCTCAGCGTTGCTGATCTTTGCTCAGATAACAATCACATCATTGTGAGGATAATGAATTCCTTGTGCATCTTCCTCTAAGAAGGAGATGTTGTTCAAAGTTATTTTATCCTTCTTGGTGAGCCTTTCACATTCCACATGACTCGCTAGAAAGACATGACCTATCACTCACACGTAGTGGTCGTGTGATCCGAAGTGCTTGAGATGTGAGGTCCACCATGTATGGTGAAGATGGTCCTTATAGAGGATGTTTCCTCACACTCCGGAGTTTGGTGATGTTGTGGCATAGGCTACTGGGGATGCGGGGGTTACTTCCTTGAGGATCTTACCACATAGTCTCTTAAATGACCTCTCTTAATGAGGTTCTCAATGGCAGCCTTTAACGCCTAGCAATCTAACGTGTTGTGCCTGACTTTGATATGGTAAGCATAGAATTTGTTATGGTTCCTAATCTCAATAGGGGTCCTCAAGGGCTCGGGTCTGCCGAAGTCTTCATTTTCCCTCTTGATTGCATAGATACTATCTGGAGCATCCGACAAGATGGTATAGGTATCGTAGCAGTCCCAAGGTTAAAATTGTTCGTTCCGGGCCTTCTTTGTGGTCTGGCCTCCAAAGCCCCCCTTTTGGCCTTCTTTGTTGCTCCCACCTCCACATCTCTTCTTTCCTCGATTGGAGGTGCCTGCCTCTTCCTTCTTGTTTGACTTCTTTGGATCAAAGGTTTCTTCCCATCGAATCTCCTTGGCAACTTGCTCATATAATTCACCCAAGCTCTTAACAAGGGACTTGTATATGTCCTCATACAATTTTCCATCTTTTTGGAGTCTGGCTAAAATTACCGTAAGGATATTCTCATCCAACGGGTTTTCTACATTGCTAACTTTTTGTCAGAACCTGGTGATATAGTCCTTAAGTGACTTATCTTTCCACTAGAAGACCGTCGCTAAGTGGCAAGATGGGGCAAGTTGCTTCTTTAACGCCCTATACTGGTTGAGGAACTTTGTTTGACATTCCTCCTAACTCCTTATTCTGCAAGCTGGGAGACTTCTAAACCATGTCCGTGACACCTCTCCAAGCGTGGTGAGGAAGACTCGGCACTTCACCAGTGATTTGGAAGTCTGCAGGTCCATCTGGATGTTAAAAGTGTCCAAATGACTATAAGGATTGCTATCCCTATTATAGAGGGGGATGTTCAGAATTTTAAATCTGTGAGGAAGGGGCTCTGTCTCAATTTGGCTAGAGAGTGGAGTTCTATCCTCATGGGATTCTTGGTTCCCCTAGGACACGGAGTTCTTTTCTAACTACTCCATCCTTTGGAGTAGCTCTTCAACCATTGGGTCTCAGGACTTAGATCGATGGCTGGAAGTCCTTTGACTCCTTTCATCTCGCTTACTATGAGAATGTCGATCATAGGTTTTGTGCTTCTTGCTACACTTGTGGCTAGATGGATCATGATCTACCTCTTGCTCGCGGTCGATCTCATGCAAGCTCTCACTTTGTTGTCATCTCCCTCATCCTCCCAAACTTGGTGGACTTTGGACCTTAATTGCAAGTTGGATGAGTGAAGGGAACTGGCTCGGTGACATTCGATCCTAGCTCGCTCTTTGTGCTGAGGCCCTAGCTGATGATATCCACCCTCAGGTGTAACAACTTCACCCTGCCTTGTTGCACCTTGGGAGTGTGCCTGAGCCAATGCTCTGACCATATCAGCCAGCTTTTTCATGGTATTCTCAAGTGCTTCCTAACATTGGTCAAGTGCTTTTTGGCATTATTGCCAAGTTTAAGCTTCATCGATTCTAGGAGCCACGAACTGCTATGAAATAAGGGAAGCTACACCAACATTGGTGCCTGCCGTAGGGGCAGTTGTGTTCTGCTATTATGTCTGACCTTCGGGTTGGCCAGTTGATGTGCTGCAAATTTATTGCATGTTTTAAAATTACCGCAAGCGCACGATGTAGTTGTAACAAAGAACCGGCAAGTACGGGTCGATTCCTCAGGGAAGTTCTGCTTATTTTTAATTACCAAAACAGTTACAATTCAACTATCCAGACAGATTAAAACGGGAGTAGTAGAGAATAGAGAAGGCAAAGATGTAAATTAGAGAAGAGTATTGAATGTAAAAAGGATCTAGGATTAGAATTTACCTTAACCTATGAATTCTTTGGCAAA
>JANHAO010022264.1:0-12251 GCA_026873985.1 Saraca asoca
AGTCAAGACACCAAGCTTAATTTGAAGATGACAAACATATAAAAACTCAAAGCTCAGTTGAGAACAGAATTAATATTAATACCTTCATACAACTCAATCAGACATTACCACAAACACCTACAAGGCAATCAAAATTAATCACACCTAAATTGGCCAATAACTCAAAACAACAATTAAATCTCAGAACTGAATTATGGAAATATGAAACTGGAAAAATCCAAAGAAGATGAATAAGGAGATTAAGAAGCATGCAAACCAAAAAAATTTGTAAAACTCACCTTGTCGTACTCACCAACCACAAAATACCAAGAAATCAGTTTAGCTCATGCACATTGCAGCAGAGTCAGACACCTTTCAGCAGTTATAGAAGCCAGATGATCTGCACTTGGTCACCCACCTCCCATGCATCTTGTCACCCTGTACTGTTGACACGGTTCTCTCTTTTAGTATTATATAGTTATGTGGATAATATAATACCAGGAATTCACATAAACCATATCCCATTCCATCCATATTGTGCTACTACAAGAGACTAATATCAAGCATAGGAGACATGGATAATGGCTAAATACCTCTTCGGTATCTCTTAAGCATAAGAGTTCCAATTTTTCTGAGGGCCTTTGTTTCAACAAGGTAGCAAGCTGAATCAAGCAGTATATTAGTACAGAGCTATGACAATGAAAGATAAAAAGGGGAATGTCATGTCCCCATATATATTGAATGTAAAGAAGAATAGCTGCATACCCAAAAACTGAAACGCTCAGGATCTCATGGTGTGGGCATCATCAACAGTGCATTCTTTGATCTGAATGAGAATTCTCCAGTTAAGTACTTCTACAGTGCATTTCAAAGAAGTAATCCACACCTTTGGTGAATTGGGAAATTATATTACACTAGAGACAGAATAGACTCTTATTATGTGCTAGTTTAACTATTTTACCATGTCTTGCTGCTTCCCCAGCCTTTCTTATCCATGTTAAGCAAATTCTGCTGCATTATATGTGAGCTGCTGTAACCATAGGAACACAGAAAATTGAAAAATTAATTAGAAATTTATACCTATGAGAACCCGAAAGTAAAGGATATTTGTATGTAAGGCTCCACTATTTTCGTATTTTGGTTATTGGTACCATCCGGTTTCTTACATGTTGATGTTAACCAGTAAAAAGCTCCTGTTCCTGTCAAGCCCAAAGTTCAATTAAATTTAGAAAGGAAGCATATAATCTCCATGCAAAATCATAAAAAAAAAAAAAAAAAAACACCTCTAGTCCCAATAATCTTATTTGTATACATATACTACTGCCTCTTAGCATTCTGGCGTAACCAATTTATTTTCCATTATTGCTTTCTGTTATATTTCTGTTATACAGCTGTGCATAGTTAGTTATTTTGCTGAGGCGTATTTCACGTTTTAGGCATGTAAGCAGAATGCTCTGCGCTATAACCCATGTACCTTCAGATTGAAATGATGAGCAAATATTCAGAGAATATGTCAATTTCCATTCCCTTCTAATATGGTATCAGAGCACCATCCTTTTGCTGCTCCTTTATAGTGATAATGGCATGAGGTGAGCAGAACAACAATAACAACAGGTTCCAGCCTCTTGCACCTCCTTCTTCATCAACCAGTTCCATGGCTTCACCCGAGTCCCTTGATAATAATTGCAGCCCATATTTTCTACAAAATGGTGATCATCTTGGTCTCGCTTTTGTTTCACACCTTCTCACTGGCCCCAATCATAATACATGGAGCCATGCTATGCTCATGGCTTTAAATGCCAAGAATAAGCTTGGTTTTGTCGATGGATTGATTCCAAAGCCATCGTCCAATGATCCCCTTGCTAGTGCTTGGACCTGCGGTAATAGCATGGTCACATTGTGGCTCCTCAACGCCGCTTCAAAGGAAATAGTAGATAGTCTGCTCTATTTGGACAGTGCACAAGCTGTTTGGTCAGATCTATATGATTGATTTCAACAAAGTAATGCTCCACGGATTTTCCAAATTAAGCAGCAACTCCATAGACTATCTCAAGGCTCTCTTGACCTTAATAATCATTAAACGCGGTTGAAAATTCTCTGGGATGAACTCGAGCATTTTCAGCCAGTCCCTGTTTGTACCTGCGGTGGTATGAAAGCTTGGATAGACTTCCAAGAACAAGAGTATTTGATGCAATTCCTAATGGGTTTAAATGAATTGTATCATGCAATACGAGGGCAGATCTTGATGCTTGATCCTCTACCTCCCGTGGCTAAGGCTTTTAATCTTGTTGTTTAGGAAGAGCGACAACAGACCATTGTGTCTGGATCTTCACCAGCGCTGGCTGAGTCGATGGTGTTTCACACTTCGGCAGTCTCTCCTTCTGTTGCTGCAGTTTCATCTCAGGGCAAGCCCAAGCGCAATTGGCCACAATGTTCTCATTGTGGGCTTCTAGGCTACATGGTGGATTGTTGCTACAAAGTCCATGGATATCCACCTAGTTATAAGCCCAAATCTAAGCCTCATCTTAATCAGGAGAAGACACATTCCACTCACGTGAGCCCCCTTCAATCCAGCAGAATGATTTTGAGCCCTAACTCCTCAATAGCAGCTCAGTTTTCTCCCTCTGCAGCGATAGCCCCTGCTCCGAATCCATCTCTGCCACAGGGTGCCGCCTATTCAATGCATGCTCCGTCATCTCCTTTGCCGGTTTCTCTCTCCAATGACCAAGTACAACAACTCATTGCCTACCTTAGCTCACAACTGACTCATAATGTTACTGCCACTCCTGAGATTCAATCCGCTGCTGGGCCTTCAATCTCCCACATTTATGGTAATTTTTTTTTCTGCTTTTTTGTTTTCTCACCATTCCATTCCTTCTGATGCTTGGGTGATCGACACAGGTGCTACATGTCTACTGTAATCTCTCTATCTTCTCACACTCCACTTTGGTTCACAACACTTTTGTCACTTTGCCTAATGGTGAAATTGTTAGTATTGATAGAGTAGGATCTGTGCCATTATCTGATACTCTAATTTTGCATAATGTGCTTTTTGTTCCTCTGTTTGGTTTTAATCTTCTCAGTGTTAGTTCCCTCACACTTAGTCACAATTGTACAATTGTCGTGTTGATTTTCTCTCTGATTCATGTGTGATTCAGGATCTCACTCAGGGCTTGATAATTGGGACAGGTAAGAGAAAGAGGAACCTATACTTTTTAGACTTAGGGACTGCTGTTTGTAATTCGTTTTTCTCAAATACTATGAGGTCTAAAAGTGACATGTGGCACTTTAGGCTTGGCCACCATCTCATGTAAAAATTCGGCTTCTTCATAATGAATTACGACTCCCTAATTCTCTATCTCATTTGTCTTCACATTGCAAAATTTGTCATTTAGCCAAACAAAAACATATGCCTTCTGTTTCTCACAATAACATGTCTGCCAATCTTTTTGATTTAGTGCATATCGACATTTGGGGGTCCTTTTCATGTTAGCATGCCAACTAGTCATAGGTACTTTCTCACCATTATTGATGATTGTTCTCGTGCTACTTGGATCTATTTGCTATGCAATAAATCAGATGTTATTACCATATTTCCAGATCTTTTTACTCTGATTTCTAATCAATACAATGTTACAATTAAATCTGTCCAATGAGACAATGCACTAGAGTTGGCTTTTCATGATTTTTTTCAATCCAAAGACATTATTCCTTTTCACTCTTGTGTTGTGACACCCGAACAAAATTCGGTTGTCGAACGCAAACATCAACACATACTTAATGCAGTATGTGCCTTGTTTTTTCAATCTTCTATTTCCCTTTGTTATTGGGGGGATTGTGTCTTAACTGCAGTTTATTTGATTAATCGCACACCCTCACCGTTATTGTCCAACAAAAGCCCATTTGAGTTACCACACAACAAAAAGACCCACTTATGCACACCTTCCCACCTTTGGTTGTCTCTGTTATGCTTCTACACTTCTTAATCACCACACCAAATTCACTCCCCGTGCTCATGCCTCAGTTTTTCTTGGTTATCCTTTTGGTTATAAGGGGTATAAATTGCTTGATCTTGAAAGTAACCAAGTCTTCATTTCTCAGCATGTTCAATTTCATGAGACTATTTTTCCTTTTGCTAATTCTAATGCTACTAATGATTTGCTTGATTTTTTTTGGTGATTGTGTTATGCCTTGTTCTGTTCTACCTTTATCTTCTCTACCTAGTCTTGCACCTGATTCTGCATCACCTTTTGATCACTCAATCACTAGTCTTGCACCTACTTCTGCATCACCTTCTGATCACTTAGTCACTCATCCAAAGAGCATTTCTAAAGCACTGGCATACTTGTCAGACTATCATTGTTATTTGGCAGCCAATCTACCTGACGCCTCACCCACTTCTTATGTTTATCCCATATCTTCTTTCCTTAGCTACCAGAAACTCTCCCCTGCTTATCATAATTCTGCCTTAGCTATTAGCCTATTACCACTCACTTTGAACCTCACAACTTTGTCCAAGCAATTGAATCTCTAGAGTGGTGTCATGCTAAGAATGTTGAGTTGGCAGCTTTGGAAAGCAATGGGACCTGGTCTATTCTTTCTCTTCTTCCTGGAAAGCGTCCGGTGGGCTATAAATGGGTGTATAAAATCAAGTTTCGAGCTGATGGCACTGTGGATTGTCATAAAGCCCGCCTTCTTGCTAAGGGCTACATGCAACAAGAATGTATTGATTTCTTAGACACTTTTTCTACAATGGCAAAGCTTGTGACTGTTAAAGTTTTACTTTCCTTAGTTGCTATCCATGGCTAGTTTCTCACTCAACTTGATGTTACTAACGCTTTTCTTCATGGTGATCTTGTTGAAGAAGTTTATATGACAATTCCTCCTGGATATACTTGTTGGAAGGGGGAGCATCTTCCTCTTAATGCTGTTTGCAGGTTACACAAGTCCATTTACGGCCTCAAACAAGCATCTTGTCAGTGGTTTCACAAATTCTCAAGTGTTCTTATCACAAAAGGTTTTAAACAATCGGCTAGTGATCATTCTCTCTTTACCAAACATCATGGCACTTCTTTCTTGACTCTCTTGGTATACGTTGATGATATTATCATTGCAAGCAATGACTGGGCTGTCATGGACAGTTTGAAATCAACCCTTAATTCTAGGTTCAAGATGAAAGATTTGGGGCCGCTAAAGTTTTTCTTGGGTCTCAAGATTGCTAGATCAGCAGCAAGGATCACCATTTTCGAACGAAAGTATGCTTTGGAGTTACTGTCCAAAACTGGCTATCTGAGTTGCAAACCAGTTTCTGCTCCAATGGAACCGAATCTAAAGCTCTCTCAAGATGATGGTGATTTGGTTCTAGACCCCACTAGCTACCAACGACTCATTGGTAAGCTTTTGTATCTCACAATTACCTGGCCTGATCTCACATATTCAGTAAATAGACTCAGTCAGTTTTTGGCAGCCCCACGTGCTCCACATCTTGCAGTAGCACTTCATATTTTATAGTACATTAAAGGCATTCCAGGTCAAGGGATCTTCTTTCCCTCAAATTCTACGATTCAACGCAAGGCATTGGCGGACTTAGATTGGGCAACATGCCTTGACACTCGCCGGTCTGTTTCTGGTTTTTGTGTGTTCCTTGGCTCCTCTCTGATTTCCTGGAAATCAAAGAAGCAACAGATTGTGTCTCATTCATCTGCTGAAGCCGAATATCGATCTATGGCCAACACTACTTGTGAACTCGTTTGGCTATTATCTTTACTCAAGGATTTAGGAGTTTCTCACCTTGGCCCGGCTCTGCTGTTTTGTGATAATCAGGCTGCCCTCCACATTGCTGCCAACCCCGTATATCATGAACGAACCAAGCATATTGAAATCAACTGCCAAATTGTACATGAGAAGATACAAGCAGGCATACTCAAAACTTTGCACGTTGGAACACAAAACCAGCTGGCTGTTGTCTTCACCAAAGCACTTCATCCTACTCAGTTTCATGTTCTCCTAGGCAAGATGGGCATCCATATCTATATGCTCCATCTTGAGGGGGAGTCTTAGCATTCTGGTGTAACCAATTTACTGATGTAACCAATTTATTTTCCATTATTACTTTCTGTTATATTTCTGTTACACAGCTGTGCATAGTTAGTTATTTTGCTGAGTAGTTATTTTGCTGAGGTGTATTTCACGTTTTAGGCATGTAAGCAGAATGCTCTTCTATATAAGCCCATGTACCTTCAAATTGAAATGATGAGCAAATATTTAGAGAATGTGTCAATTTCCATTCCCTTCTATACTGCCTTATTAAAATATACTGGGCTAGGATCTTGAAGTTGAAGTTACTGCCAATCTCCAAAAACAGCCAAGAGATTTCAAAGCTTTATTTATCTTCGAAAATCATGTCTCTTTGTGTGTCATCAACATGTAGGCTAGCTTATAAAGAAATTGCAGCAAACTTACATCCTCCCTCTCTCTTGTCCCTTCCGAGGACATAACATCCTGTATCCATTCAACCTCTGCAACACGATAACTGCATAAAACAACAGGTACATAAAGTCATATGCCTTGAAAGAAAATCAACCAGACCAACAACTGCGAATTTGTCAAACACAACAAGCTTATGACTCACCCATCTTGAATCCTTGATCCTAAGATTGTTTGATGCAAAACCTCTGGCGACTTCCAATCTGCACAATGATGTAGTTTCTATTAGAAGACCGTGCAAGTCTAATTTTATAAAATATAGATTAACATGGAAATCTTTTGCTAGCCCTGGAAAAATCCTTGGACCATTATCACCAAACCAAGCCAGATTTAAAAAGCATAAATCCCAAGTGAAATGAACTTATTAAATTCTCTTAACTGTCCAATACATTCATTTAGCTTTATGCAGAAAGCACTACTTCAATAAATGCAATTTTTCTTAAGTTGCCTTCTATATTCATCAACTAAATAATGTCGTTCCATAATCTCAACAAGCTAGTGGTTTTATGAGGCATATTGTCAGGTTGGTGTAGATAATCAGACTTGTGAAAGAAAATTGATCCTTTAGTTCACAGTGGAGAGTGTCATACACTCCAAATGAAACTCTAGTGCAACTTTCAGAAAATTATTGAAGGAGATACATGGCCTGATTCATTGAGGCCAATTCTGCAGCATCTCATCAATTATTAAAAAGCCTGGGTACTCCTAAATCAATCTTCATGTTTAAAATAAGGAAATTGCCCTAGATGCTCTTAGTATATAGAGAATGAAACTGGGGGAAGCAGATGTTCACAAACAACAAAAAGAGTTCTCCCTTTCAAAGTTGAAAACCAAAAAAAAAGAAATTTAACATTACCAAAATCACAGCAATAAAGTGTCATTATTTGAGCAGAGAAGTGCACAAAATTAAATAGAAAAATAACTATATCTTCACCTCTATATAGAAACGTCCATCTGGATATATCCACTGTTCAGAGAAAAAATTTAAAATCCATAATCACACAAATTGCTCAGATTGAAAAACCAATCACTGAGATTTAATGTGAAGAAAAACAACACACCTGCTTGAGTTCAGGGTGAGACAAATTCAATATAATGAAGAACTTGGTAGAATCATTCCCAATGATTCTTCCATCCCCATTTATAGTTAAATGAGAATCAACTAATTATGTGAAACAAACTGACTTTATATACTCCAATCTGAGTATACAATTCTCCTAGATGGATTTTGCTACAGAGTAATTCAACAATCTGTCATACATAAACAATTTAGAAACATCCAATGCTTTGAGATGTAAATGGTGTATTTAAGTCAGTTTCATTTCTCAGTAAAGCAATTAGTTGCCTAGATTACCATATATGAAGTTAGGATTGCAAGTAAAGACCTGTAAACATTGATAGGCATCCTATTATGCCAGAAGAGGAAATGAGAAAAGAGGGGGTGTGAAGAGTCATGAGTGAAAACAATCATAGTTCCCACGTTAAAGCAACAATAACAGAACAGCCATTCTGTAAATAATTCATATAGCATATGTGCAGTGCACAATTAACTACAAAAATTTTAATGCTACAAAACAAGGCAACCTACTTTTCTGCAACACTAAAAATGGGTTGGGGGAAAACAACTGAAGGATGAATTATGGTGTAATTAAACCTGTATTTGGTTTATAAAAATGCAGGTCTGGTCACCAACTCGAACCATCAGAGAGAGACCCACAATCATGATGTTAAAAAAGCAGACCAAAAGAAATTAAAAAAAAAAAAAAATCTTGATATTGCCTTCAATATGATCCACAAACAGTACATCACGATTTCAAAAGGAGAATGCCAACTACAATAATGGAATCCATGTAAAGAAGAAAAATTTTAAAATATTTTTAAAACAATCTCAAAGGAAAAGGAAAAAGCCATTATGACTTAGCCATAGAGGAAAAAATTATTGCCAACTTGAAAAATGTAGGCTGAAGCAGAATCAAAATCAAATAAACTATCAGGCCCTAAAGGGTCAGAAAAGCAAAACCCAGAAGAAAAACCACTTCCACCCTGAAGGAAGTTCACCAACAGATAGAAAAATCAAACCCAAAAAGTCATCGAATTTTAACAATCTAAAGCCCATATACAAACAGAAAATCATGTTAGCCAATCTAACTCATTTTCATAAAATAATGTAATGCTAACAACTGATATTACACTATAGTCGACAATGCGTTTTAGATTCAGAATAGAACAGATAAACTCAGAAAGTGGAAACGAAGTTCGCGATCATACCCAGAAGCATGCAAGTTCATTCACCGCTTCCCACGTTTTGAAACTGCAGATTTGAAGCCGACCCAACAAAGTACGCAAGTTCGCGACCCTACCCACAAGCATGCATGTTCATGCTTTCAATTTAGACTATCAAGTTTTCATTCATTGTTTTCCCTTCTCCAGCAAAAAACGGAAAAATTGTAGGATCAGAGGAGCACGGTATCTCCATCCAGTTACGATGCATGCTTGTTGCATACTCATTGGGGCCTCTATCTAGCGATTCCGTATCAGACGTGAAAGTTTGACCCGAATTTAATTTTTTTACAAAAGAATGAATCCTGTGACCTTTGTCATTTTTGTTTTACTTATTAATACACCGATAAAATTCTATGTAGGAACTAAATCTCACAAAAATAAAATCCAAATCAAACGTAAGCTATTATCTCACAATTACAAATTATAAATAAATAAATATTTTATTTTATTAATTTCAATAATATGTTATAGGAATAAATCCTAGATAATAAATAAATCAAAGTTATCAAAATATACTTATCATTCCTAAGCATAATTTAAAATTGAACAAAAGGATGATTTAAGAGCATGTCAGCTGTCCATCTTTCACTTGGATCTCTTAAAAAACATTTATTCAAAAAATCTTGACAATCTTTACTCAGTCGATTTGGAATTTCTGGCACATGTTTCTCAACAATAAGAGTATGCATAAAAGTCTGTAGATCTGGAATTGAGTCCCAAGGATTTAATCCAGTAACCATCTCCATAATTATACATCCAAGTGACCATATATCTAATGGTGCTTCAATTAATCCTAATTCAATTGATTCCGGTGACATGAAATAAGGAGTCCCTCTATATCGAAATTTCCAGAGTCTTGTGTCAATTTCTTCTTCTTTGGTTCTAGACAACCCAAAATCTGCTATCTTCACCTTGTAAGTAGTTCTAAATCTAATATCTTCTTCGAATGAAGGAAAAAGAAGAATATTCTCTGATTTGAGATCACAATGAACAAATCCTTTTTTGTGCATGAAAGAAAGTGCCTTAAGAATCATCCGTGTATAAATTCTTGCTTCATTCTCCCACAAAAAACCATTTGTTGTGATAAGGTCAAAGAGAGTGTCATGAGGTGCGTATTCCAACAGGAGATTGTAAGTTGATATGCCATCTTCCTTTGTGATTTGGCTACCATAACATCCAATGATTTCTGGACATCCACGTAAGGCTTGGAGGATTGCTTCTTCTTTAAGCAATGGATCTGCCAGATGATGAGGTGAGGATTTGATAGCTATGAGTTTTGCAGAGTGATTTTGTGGGGATGTAGATTCAGCAAGAAAGACCGTCGCATAAGATCCCTTTCCGAGCACTGCTATCTTTCGCCAACTCATGTTGCTTGCTACTACTTTCTGTGTCAATGGAAAGAACAAGGCCTTGATCGGATCTGTTTATTTTGATATGTTAGGATAAGGAGCAAGAGAGTTTGTGTCTAGGTTGTAGTGTTACTTTAATGGAAATCCTAAGAGTGATAAAATTGAGAAATCTCTTTAATAATAATAATAAATAAATAAATAAATACTTAAAATTAGTTGTTTGAAAGTATAGCAGTTGAAGATAAGTTTTACTGCATACTTAGTAATATAATTATTTTCTTTAATTTTTTATAGTTTTTTTATTGAATATTTCCCATAATTTCTCTCATGATTTATTTGTATTTTGATATAAATTTAGCTCTTCTAAAGTATCTCTTATATTTCAAAAAAAAAAAAGTATAATGCCAAGTAATTAATGAAAAATGTCCAAAAAGATAACATTTAAAATTTTTTGGGTATTTGTTATTTATCAAATTCTTATCTATTATTTTTTATATATAAATAATTATGATATTATACTTTATCCTCTAAAATATAAGATGTTCTTTAACAAGTCAAATTATTATTTTAGTGTTTCTCTTTGTTAACTTCCTAATGGCAAGTATTAAATTATATTTATATGATCTAGATATTATTGCTACCCCTAGTGCAAAATATCAATGTTCTAATTGTATCTATTTATTTTGATATGTTAGTGCAAGGAGTAAAAGAATTCGTGTTACTTTGTTGGAAATCAATTGAATGGTAAAGAATAAATATATAAAATTAAGAAATCTATTTGACCAATGGTGATGATAATAATGATAATAATAATTAATAAATTTACAAATATTAAAGCGTGTGAGTTCAAAAGATCAACCAATACGTCCTATGACTAAAACTTAGTGGAGGTCCTGTATGTGTGGCCCTTCATACCTACAGACTCAAATATTAAAAATGAAAGGAATAGAAATATCATCAACAGAATTGCCTCAAATACTTAATTTTCAACTTTTTGAATTGAAGCTTGCATGACAATACCTTATTGTAGCAATTACAGATAAACAACTCATTGATTATTCTATATCAACATTGCTAGTTCACTATATCAACATACTAACAATTTAACAATGGATCAACAAGAACTCCCTCAAATTTAGCTTTCTAAATTGGAGCTTGCATAGCAATACCCTATGCTAGCAATTTACAAATAAACAACTCTCTATTCTGTATCAAAATTGCAAGTTCACTATATCAACATTATAACAATTTGACCTGTAAAAACATATTAAGCATGATGGAAATTGTATTCACATTCTTTAAGCTACAAAAAGAATTGAAGAATCAAAAAGAAAGCATATAAGCAAAAACTAAGTCATTCACTAAGATAGCAGATATTTCAGTAGCTAGCCAAGACATATACTCAATTTCAATTATTCTGCATAAATAACAAAGGTTTCATATCAGAGGTAATTAAGGAAATCAATTTTATATGATAGTGAGGTCCTTTTGAAGTTCATAATTTATAGGCTATCCAAGAAAACAAATGCGGACAGACTCATCATTCCTTTTGAATTCAATCATATGTGTACCACTGAGTAAGGACTCCTTGTCACTCTTATAAATTATTTGAAACAAAAACACGTTGAAATTTACAGCAATGACCAAAGGGTGAGATGTTGAACAAAGTTGTAAAAATGACATGTTCTAAGTGTTTATCTCACTTCATGTTTAATTCCCAATCCAAGTTCAAAGCCATAAGGAACCAGCTTCAAGATGCAATTTAGCCCATGATGGTTGACCCACCGTGTTTGGTTGATTGATTAGAATACAAAAACTTGACTAAGAGAGCTAAGCAAAGCAACACATGACAAAAAGCATGACTCAAATCTACACGAACAATGTGGCACCAGTAATTGCCTAGCGGGAATCTAGCTAATATTACTAATATGTTGTAAATATGAGATGTTAGAATAAAAATTCTACATATATGGGGCCACACATGTAAATATTAAAATGTATTGCCATTATTTAATAAGTCTAAATAAAGTGGTCTAATTTAGAACTAAGGGTTAAGGCTTAAGTGGTATTTTTGTCATGGAATTAATGTGTAGAAACCATATAGTAATTTCTAATTTGATGAGGGGCCAAATTAGAAATTGTATTATTATATAA